>BQNB010161006.1:0-14730 GCA_026074375.1 Tanacetum coccineum
AATCATCCAACCTACACTCTAAAACCTAAGACAAACCGATAAAACACCATTCAAATCCATAAGGCCAAACAAGCTGCCTTTCATGAGTCCCAACTCGAGCCTCCAACAACATCCTCCGCTTCTCTGCATTTTGCATCAGTCTCAAACGATCCAAACAATCCAATGTAGCCCCATGCCCTCTAAGCCTTTCCAACTCTAACATCATCTAAACCTGTTTCTCCATATTAGCCCTAACTTGAGAACACAGATCACGTAGGTCCTCCGCAAAACAATCTTCAGATTGAACCTCCCTCACAAACCACACCTTTATTTGCTCTGTCATATCAATCTTCAAATACCATCAGTGCTAATTATATCTCCTATACAACTAAAGAACTAAATAGCTCATACAACAAATCACGTTCTCAAGCCAATACCCATTCGTTTTTCAGCTGAGGTTAAAACACAGAATAAACACATTCGAAACAACACGCTTGCCGCAACGCGTGGGTCGGTATCCTACTTGTTTCAGTAAAAGTATGAATTTCAAGCATTTATTGAAAATTATTGAGACTCGAGGGTACAAAGAAAAAGCTCGACGAAAAACCAAGTAACTGAGCCCAAGCTGACTCCTCCAACAAAAGTTCAATACTTGGCCATTTGGCCCATTTTGAGAACAAGCAGATGTCTTGTTTGTGTTATTATAAAACCTACAAGACAATAGATATGAAAGGAGGAGCCAGCATTTTTATTCATTTTTACATTTTTTTCATTATTAGGTTTTCTTTTCTTTTTTCTTTTTAGTTTAAATTAGTAAACTTTGTTATAAATTTTTATTTGACCATTATTAGTTTATGTTTATCTGTTATAAACTAAAAAGTACATCTAATCATTGGGAGATAAGGTTATTTTGATAAATTTGTTAGATGTCGCATAAGTTTCATAAGTCGCATAGGTCGCATAGGGCATTTAGCGATATTTTTTTTTGTTTGAAGCAAATGACCTCCAATCTTATGGCATTTCAAGAATTAGCCCTTTTAGTTAATTGTTTTTATCTTTTTAATCTCTATTACTAGCACGTATTTATCAGCTTGTCAAGTCTTTAATCTTTGAAAAATAACTAGTTTCATTTTGATGGTTCATAAAGTTTGTTTATAAAAAATCATCATTTAAGTTTACTTCTTTTTTTTAGTTAAAAAAAAGTTTACTTCTTTATATTAAATCTATTTCTTTTTCACTTGGTATTTGCATTTCACACTTCAGACTATTACGCATAGATTCCTATGTACATTTGATCGTGGGAACAAAATCCTTTTACAATTATATAATTGGATTTATATAGTGGTGGAAGGCAAGCGGGCAACAAGCTGCGCCGCTAGCCCTTTTTGGATAGCAAAGCCAATACGGTTAAAAATTGTTTTAAAACAGAAAATAAAATAGTAAAACTTAGGGGCCGTTTAGTTGGTGAAATTTTTTCATGTTTTTCCGTTTCTAAATTTCTAGAGAAGGGAATGGTTTTTCTAATTTTGAAAATCCGTTTAAATGGAGTTATATTTTTCTTTTATTTAAAAATTGAAAAGATGCTATGGTTTGATGCTAATATGAGGTGATTATGTTATATCCCATCATCCACAATCAAGGTACTTTAGGACAATAATCAAATAGTTACTTCAATTCGACAAAGATATTTTGAGGTAATAATTGGTTACTTTTCATGTTAATATTGTTTTAGCTATTGGAAAAATTATTTTAGCTTATTAGCTTTTTATAGGCTTTTAGAAAGGTGTGAAAAAAGTTTTTTTTCCAGTAAGCTTGGCCAAATATCCTATAAGTTTTAATATGTGATGTTTTAATTGTACGTTGAGGTACTAGGTTTTTAAAACATAGTATATAATTTCAGGCACCATAGCTATTTGTTAGTTTGAATGGGAGAATTTTTTCATGATGATATATGTGAGCAAATACTCGTAAGATTAGATGCGGAGGATCTCATTATATGCAAGAGCGTGTGTAAGTCATGGAAATCGTTGATATCCCACCCTCGTTTTGTGAAAGCTCATCATAGAAGACAAGTTAACCTTATTCCGTATCGCATGGGTATTATTCCAAACTACTTGTCCAAATATGGTCCAGAATACTATATGGTTGGCTGTTCGAATATGGTCTGTCTAAGACGTGGATTTCAGCCCGATATCCTCATGGATCGGGGTCTTGGGACAAATGGATTACTAGGCCTTTTGACGTCTTCGCTAACGATTGATCTGGGTTTGTCCCTTTGGCATTTTGGTTTAAATGTTTATTTGGTTCTTCAGCGTCTTGGCGTTTCGGTTCAGTTGATTTCTTTTGCTTTGGTGGTATTTTGGATCTGCAGTCATGAGCTTGTCTAATGGTGTTTCTGTCACCCCATTTGCATCAGATATGGGTATTTGGTTCTGTTTCCTTATGTGTTTTTGTGAGCTAAGGGGCTATGGCTTTGTGTTGCCCCTTTCACATCATTTCTTTTCTCTTTTGTTAAAGTTTATTTGTTTTTGTTTTTCTTTGGGTCCACTATGTTCATCACAAAAATGTCGTAGTAACAAATACGAATCACTTTGCACTGCACATGGTTTAAGATAAGTTAATAATCTTTCTTTTACATTGCATGTACCTCACCGTTCGTCAAAAAATGTTACTAACCAATATCAATCACTTTACCCCTTACGTTTGGCGTACCACTTGTTTCGGGGTTTAAAACTAAAAGAAGAGAAATGTGAACATTTAATAATAGAGAAAAGAGGAAGGAGAAGGAAATCTTGATTATGAGTTGTGGTTTCTAATTAGAAAAAAATATATAACAAAAAAGCTTTGAAATAATATTATCTTTAAAGCATCTAAATTTGCAAAGAAATTTTGGCATGGTTTTCTACCTTATCATGTTCTTGCGTCCATAATGAAAACTCAAAAATGTGTTTTTTTTCCTTTTCACTATTTTTTTTTCAAATAAAAGTGGTGTTAATGATACGATAAACAATTTGGTTTCTAACTATTTAATAATCAACGGGTATGTATTGTCTTTTTTTACATTTAATAGTATTGATTTTGAATCGAATTTCATGACATATTATTAGCATGTAGAGGAAGAATGTTTTATGACATATTATTACTTTGAATGGGTCTTTTCTAGCCTTTGTTTAAAACGTACATTGGAAGATTTCTTAAGCTGCATATTAATGAGATTTTTCAAACATTCCATGTTTAGGTTACAATTGTGCTAAAATAGTTTTCAATAAACATTAATGTGCCGATTCATGCATGTAGTTTATTAGATGGTGCATTAGAGTATTGTACAAATGGGTTATTTTAGGAATAATATCAATCGCGGCATTTAATTTTCGTGCTTAGATGAGTTTTAGTTTGAATGAGTCTTTGTTTTGAAATTACAATTGAAGAGAGTTAATGAGACTTTTAAAAATTTCCTTTATTAAGTTACAATTACCAATTTTCGCAATTCGTGACTGAAACAAAATTGAAAAAAAGTTCGTCGGAATCACAAATCATATATGATTTTATGAAATCATATATGATTTTATGAAATCATATATGATTTTATGAAATCATATATGATCCGTTATACGAATCATATATGATTCGTTATACGAATCATATATGATTCGTTATACGAATCATATATGATTTTCGCAATTCGTGACTGAAAAAAAAATCGAAAAAAAGTTCATCGAAAGTATATCGTGTCACCCGTCTACTGAAAGATAAAAAAATACTCGTCGCGATGGTGTATTTTTTGTCGTGTGACGATTTACCGTTTGTAAGATATTTTATTTTTAAAAAAGAGGTGGAAAGTGGGTTTTTTGTTTTTGATGAAAAAATGGATGGTTGAGATTGATTCATTGGATCTATGACAAATAATGGGTCTATGTTGATCTTAACTCTATTACTTTGAATGGGTCTTTTCTAGCCTTTGTTTAAAACGTACATTGGAAGATTTCTTAAGCTGCATATTAATGAGAAGAAAATCGATATTCTACTTCAAACTAAACTTTTATATAATGATATATTGAATTGTTTCACAAATTAAGGATTTATCACTTGGTTACCAGATACCCAATTAATAAACGTAGTTTCTTAATAATTGAACTTCATAAATAATTGTGAAAAGATATATTGATAATCTAAAATTTTGGAATAATCAAAATAAATTATAAATAGACAACTCAAATTTTTGTAGTTGATAACAAAATTGTTAATAGGTAGTTCACGTTTATGTCCGGTTATACTTCCACAATCTTTCAAAGTAATAGTAATCAAAAGCAAGAGCTAATGACCTATATCATTCCATGCTTTGTTATCCATTTTGATATATTCTGAAAATAAGCTTCAACTCCTCTCAAATACTTCACCCAAACTGTCAATATAGGTCTCTATTATATTGAAGTAGCATATGTGCAACTTCACCTTTTAGCTTTGTTGAACCGTTTAAAATAGATTGCTTGGATAACCTGGTGGCTACTCACTAAAACCTATGCATGATCAATAAGAAACACAAGGTGGTAAAACAATTACAAAAACCACAAACGGTTGACAAACAATTGAAGGAATTAGTGATGGTGCCAAAAGCGCTAGTGAGAGTTACTACAACAGTTAAATTAAAAGAGGAAAATAAAGCTTCTTCTCGTCCCTTTTTAACATGGCATAGTTATACCTATTCAACCCAGTAACATATCTAATGTCAATATATCTTGCTTTGACATCACAACTGTTTTTTTGTCCGCAAGTCATTATTGATTCATTCAAGCACTTCATAGAATACTTAACATCTGTGTATAGGCCTAGCATATCAAGTTTGTAACGCGCACGTGCCTAACTCGGTTAGCGCCACAATCACATTTTAAGAAAACTTGAACGAAACAGCTACCTGATTAGTGAAGAATGAAAGCGTAACTCAATTAGTGGATCCAATCTTTGTCCCTGCAACAAAAAAACAAAAAACAAAACTCAATTAAAGATAAAAAACGAAAAACGATCTAAACAAAATAAAATAAATTCTACAAAGCAATTCAATTAAAATCTAATGAATTACTGTAATAGACAGAAAATAATATAGACAAAAAAATGTTCAGTGGTGGTTAAGTGATGAGAGCGTCATTATATACGACTGGAAATGAAAATTGATCCTTGGAGTTTGAATTTTACATTAATGCACAATATATATTTAGCAAGTGTTGATTGGTGCATCATCTATGGTTTGAAATATTTGCATTTATTATTAGACGCGTTTTAGAAAGACTTACAGCTAATAAAATTCTTGAAGGAGGTAAGTCAAATTCATACTTTTATAGCTGTCACTAAATTGATTTAGAAACCTTTTGACTCTCTTCAATTAATTACTTGAATATTAAACCACATAACAAAAATAGATTTTTGTGTTTGATTTTTTTTGGTTTATAATTAGGTAAAATTAGTTCCTTGATTTATAGACAAAGAAAAATCTTTTAATTGTTTTTCTTGATTTAGTTTCTATGAATACCAACCCAAATTCGTGTATAAAAAGTCTATGAATACAAACAAACACAAAATATAAGAAAACCCAAAATAAATAAATTTCCGATGGCTGGCTTTTTATCCAGGCTCGTTACCAAGATTTGCCATGTGCTCACAACAGTGGATGAACCTCGGCGCAATGCAGGTCGTACCTTCAAAGTTGCTCATCAAAATTTGCTCACAACGCACCTGGGCTGAAGGCACTTCTTACTTTTAAACTTCATGATGAAGATGCGGCCGAGGGGTTCTTTGGAGATATTGTTAGAGTCTGTGGACCACAAATGGTACGTAAAACCCCACCTATATGTGTATATATATTTTTCAGCTAGTATGAACTTATGTTTTCATTCGCTATATAGGTCTTGAAAAATGTAAGAGATATTCATGGACTCGCGTTGGCAATTGTTCTTGAACGATTGAATTCACATGGTGCATTTCCAGAAGTACATGACAAAACAAGAGCTACCGGAAGTGGACCAACAGTGAAAACAACTTCAAAGATCACAAAGTCTGATGGATACGGATCAAAGCCAGAAAGCAGAGCTGTATCTTCGGTATGATATGGCAGCTATACTTTGTTTTTTACATGATTCTAACTGCCTATAACTAACTTTCTAACTGTTTTTTTTTCTAACTGCCTATAATACATATTAGTACCCTTAACTTTCGTTTATAACATTATAGGTCCAACAAATGTGAGTGATACCCTGATGAGAAAACTGAGATTTTTTTGAAAATGTAAGTGATACCCAGATGAGAAAAATGGGTTTTGATGAGAAATGAAAGGTACCCAGATAGAAAATTTGAGTTTTTGTGCAAATGTGAGTGAAAATGAAGAAGATTTTAAATAGAAAAAGGTAAAGAAAATGAGGGGATTTGTGGGGGCTGTAAATTTAGGTAGCGTGACTAAAGGTGTAAATGGAAATGATGGATGGACTAAAGGGGTTTAGAGTACAGTACATTAAATGGGTAGGTGAAAATCGATGTCATTTCCCTTCATTCTAGCGAAGCAAATAACAAAACGAATGGTTTTAGCTTTGATCAGCATGACTCAAAATGTATGCCAGCACGGGAAGATCTATAGCCCAAAAAGGGGTTCAAACGAATGGTTGAAGCTTTGAAGACTTGTGGGTTCTTTAAGATATGTAATGAAGTTTGCTTGATTAGGTTGCGACTCATTTATAAGAAGAAATCAAATGGTTTAACCCTCGGGTAAATTGGTGTATTGCCATGGAAAAGACTATGCTACTGTAAACTCTCAAGTCACACTCTACAGTACTTTTTATTTTACTTTTACTATACGAAATAGTCCTTGAGTTATCGTTTCACTGCAGAATTTATCTTTAACATAAAATCCCGTGCTCCGCTATGGAGCGCGGGTGAAAAACCTCGTTCTTAACATAAACTTGTACACTTAAGCAAATTAATATAGTGTAAAAGAGGTATTGTTAATTTGTTATTATTAGGGAAAATGTTATATTATCACGAAAGACCTCAATAATGCAATATCTATAAGAGCAAAGGGAACGGTTGGCTGGTAGCTTGGCGCCAAGCCTTGGCGCGAGAAAGGCCGACGGCGCACCACTCCGTGGCTCGCGCCAAGCCTTCTCGCGCCGTGGCTAACAGCCCACGCCAAACTCAATTTTTTTTTTAAATTTATCCGTTAGGGGGAGCGGATATTCAAAAAAATACCCCCAAAATCACAATTTTACCCCTTTAAAAATCCTATAAATACCCCCTTTTTATTTCATACTTCACACACACTTTCAATACATCTTCTACTTCAATACTTCTCTTTTTTCTTTCAATAGGATCAATTAATCTCAACGATTTCGACCCAACCGACACATACGATCATTATGATGCTTTCTTTCAACCCGACTATGATCGATATATGCGGGATTATGAGTCGTATCAACATTATGTGGGTTTGTGTGAGCAAGAAGCCGGGGGTTCGAGTGATGGTCCAAAGAGGAGGAGGACATATATATTTCGTGAACGAGAAGAGGCGGAACAAAGGCTAATCGACGACTATTTTGGTTGAGGGCCGAGTTATGAACCGAAATATCTGAAGAACGTTTAGGGCAGGTATCGTATGAGTTCTACACGTTTTAATAAAATACTCAACGATATCTTAAGTTATAATGTGCAAACCCCTGCCGATACTTTAGGTATTTTAGAGTAGGATCGATGCGAGTCGGGGCGTATAGTATTGGTCTTATTTTAAAGTGCACATCCGTCATACACCAAATGGCATACGGCACTGCACCTGATGCATTTGATGAGTATTTGCAATTGCTGAACGTACTTCACGAGAATGCTTAGATCACTTTACTAAATGCATTCACGTTTTATATCATAATAATTTTTTAAGAAGGCCAACTGCAACTGATATTCACAAAACGACGATAATATCAATTGCTCGAAGAAAAACATGGACTCCCGGGAATGCTCGGGAGTATCGATTGTATGCATTGGGATTGGAAAAATTGCCCAAAGGCCTTACATGGGCAGTTCAAAGGAGAAGAGAAGTACTCATAAATAACCCAACTCTTGTTAGAAAGCATATTGCTGATCAAAAATTATGGGCTTTGGCATGCATATTTTGGTGGTTCTGGTGCGAATAATGATTTAAATGGGTTATTGGTTCCCATTATTTGATGATGAAATTGATGGATATAGCTCCAGTGTGTCCGTTTGTTGTAACACGGGCATAATCTAGGAAAGGTTTACTATTTAGCGACGATATTTATCCAGCATGGTTCTTGGTTGTCAAAACGTTTTCTGTTGCAATGGATGAAAAATCCTTGAAGTTTTAAAAAGAAGAGTTCAGAAGAAGTGCAAGAAAAGCTATTGAACGGCATTCGGAGTCTACAAGTTCGTTGGGGTATTATACGAAACCCTGCGCGTGCTAATGCAAATTAACACCCTCAGAGAATATGTTTTGTTGTATAATTTTACTAACATGATATTGGAAGACGAAGGGATTTGAAGGGTTTACTTCAGAGATGATGTTGTGAATCCAGCACCGCAAACATGTTAGGAGCACTGGGTCGAAAGATGTGACTTACAGTTAGGAAGGACAAAAGGAATCCACGATAGGAAAACGCACAACGATCTTCGAAAAGACCTTGTGGAACATCTATGGAATAATGATGATGAGTAGTTTGTGTTTTTATTTATGTAATGTTTAATAATGTTTAAGTTTTATGTAATTTTTAAGTTTTATGTAATGTTTAATATGTTTTAATTGAATAAAATTTAATTTGAGTTTATTTTAAAAAAATGCTATGGCACGAGAATTCTGGTGCCAAACCACTCCCACTGAATTCTGGTGCCATGACATTTTTGGTGCCAAACTCCATTTTGCTGACGTGGCACCACTTTTGGAGTTTGGCACCAAGAGTTTGGCACCACGACTCCCTGTGCTCTAAAAGATTACCACTTGCTCCATTTTCTTTATAGGTCAGCTACATGCCTACATTGACGCATTTCTTCTTTTTCATGTGTCTTTTATATGGGAAATAATGAGACATGTACCTACAAAACAAAAGATAGTAAACATCAAACAAAGTTGTACATTAATTTAAAATTTTGTAAAAGTTGGACATTAATTTAAACTTTGTTAATTATAACAAAAAGAGAAGAAAGCACAAACAAAACCCACACTCATGACAACTTCACTTCTTAACACCATGTGAACTATCGAAAATTAGATCAAAAGAAAAAAACAAAGTTAATATTAACCAAGATAAGACAAAAAAATTAATATTAACAGCGTATAGTACATTTAAGTTCAAGAATATGATCTTAAATTCAACGTAAGTGACTTAAAAGAAATATGACGTTTGTGCTGTGTTGGTTGTTGTGTGTCCCAGATCATGGTAAAGATAATCAATAGCCTAGCTAATTACCAGAGATGGTTACCAGATATCACTTGAAGTCGTGTAATCAATTTTCAAAGAAGATTATTCGACCTTATGCCTGGGTATCACGAATACCTTCTTGGGATAAAACCAAGTGTTTATTCTTGTTCTAGGCACAGATGAAGAACCATTTCGTTTCTATGTGTTTAGGTTTTCTAGTGTATCTCTCATGCAGTTTGTGATCTCCTATTTATAGGAGAAATACTCAAAACCCTTGTCAAAGAATTATGAGAGATTATAGGAGATATAATCTCATCTATAATTAGCCTCCTTATTTTAGCAATTAGTGGTTACATGACCATATTAATCGTGGTCATTAAATATAATTATAACTTGCCATTTAAACCGGTAAAAGTTGTTACAAGTTATTGAAGTCATTCCGGCGAAGTCAATCCCTTAGCGTCCTGAGCCTTCAGCTAGCCCACTGAGGAATATACCCGCCGAGGGCTCAAACTGTAAAGACTCACTGATGAGTTAACCCGTTGAGGATACATCCTCTGATGGGTTACTCCCTGATGGTATCCTTCAGCACTACTCTGGGAGTACCAAAGTTGAATCCATCAGATTGATGAATAACATTCAGTGAGTGAACCCACTGAACTTCATCAGCGACTTGAATTCTCTTTTACCACTATCTGAGTCTGGGTGTTCAGTGACCAATGGGAGTACACTTTGTACCTCAAGTCCCATAATGAACCCACAATTGACTAAATTCCTAACAATCCTCCCCAATTTAGTACAATTCCTTTGCATGAAAAATAAACATTAAATAAACAGTGCATAAATGAAAATGTCCTGAGGATTGAATTTCCATCTTAGTAATTACACGTTCAAATATTCGAGAATCAGGGTGTTCTAAGAATTGAACCCTTCAACCCATTTGAATACCTGAAGATAAAAACACACAAGTTTTCAAACACATAAGAAACTCCTGACACTATACAAGCCATGTGTCCATATCCAATTCATAAATGTTGTAAGAGCCAAAGTCCATGCTCCCTGAGGTGGTAAAACCTCAATATTTACATAGGTGGTTCCTCTTTATTCATGCTCCTGCTAAACACTTTTTTCAAAGAAATTAACCATTGAGAAGTTAACAACTTCATCCTCCTTTATCAGCAAGTTTCAAGCACATCCTTGGGATGATATGTAAATACATGTGCTTCGGTCCACTAAACGTTCAGCTTTCTATATTGAACTCAGCTACCAAGTTTCCTCAGTAGGAGTTGGGTGTCCTAGCATTCAGTGACTTAGTTGGACTATAAACACATCCCTTCAATAGACTTTATAAGAAACTAAAAGGGGGGTTGAATAGTTTACTGGTTAATTTACCGTTTTAAAACTTTGCTTAGAAAATTGTTAGATTCGAGTTATATGTCAATCAATCAACAATATGAATCACAACTAAATATCTAATATAATGAACTAAGTAAGCAATAACAATAAAGAGATAGAGAAAGAAATGATCAAACCAAGACACCAAGATTTATAGTGGTTCGGCAATGAAGTACCTCTTCGTTCCTAGTCCACTCCCCGAGTACTCCACTCGAGATTTCACTATGTCAACAAGCCCCCTTTAGGCGGAGAAAACCGTTTACACGTCGCTTACTTTCTCCAGGATAATAATGTTCTCCATGATAATTATCCCTACAATACCAATATTTCCATTATGATAACTTGTATTCAACTATTACATTTCAAACCTATGAATTTCACTCAACCATTGTGTTGACTTTTTAACATGTTTATCTTAGGTAATTGAACAACTTATGGCACGGAGTGGCATGGACTTGAAGATGGCTAAAACTGGTTATCATTCACATTGTATGTAACTAGATTTTAGGACCTGCCTTTGTAAAACTCTGATTTTAAATGAATGATAACGTATCTTTTGAACAACGTCTCTTTTGAGTCGTTTTCTATGATTATGATTGTTGTTTCCATGAAGTAATACCCCAGATTAGCTTCCTCTGCTATATTTGTAAAAAATGGGGGTGTTACAATTACCTTGTCCATACTATGACTCCTGCAATAGTATGCACGTGGACAATAAGACACTCATCTTATTATTCAAATCTTTCACAATATGTGAATTTGAAACAAGTATTCAAAAAGTTTACTTAGATAACTATTTAGCTGTCTTGTAAAGAAAGAGTTGAGAATGTTGGAAACATTGGACTTCAACTTGCTAATTAGTTTCATGCATATCTGTTTTAGTATTTGGATAATTTGGAATTATAAGACAGTTTTTACTTTCTGATAAATGAAGATACTTGGTATTTGTTTTTCAATCATATAATAATTGTTATTCTATATTTGCATTTTTAATCCTTGAATGATTTATCATTCTAAATTTGTCCATTGTCGGTTAACAATATGGGATATTATTACATAAGGCATATTTGAGTGTTGGTTATATTATTTGAATATACGGGCTGTTCCCGCCAAACTCATGTGTATTCACAAGGGATGCATATTGGATACCCCCTTCTTATATTTACTTTTGGATCCTCGTCATGAGTAAATTTCGAAATATGGTTTAAAAGTTGTCATTTGACTTAAGATACAAGCAAGTTCTGCATGTGTCAATATCACTTTTTGAGTCTAAGTCAAACGCTATCCTGAATAAGGTAGTCATAAAGGCTATTCTTGGAAGTGATGTGAAGCATCATCCACAACACTTGTAGTCAACAAAGAATTTTTTCCTCCACTCGATATGTGTAGTATGATACTATGGGCCCTCTCCAGAATTAATCAGATAATTGCATGGCCGTGCCCAAAGGGTAATACAAGATGATTCTTGATTACATTTGGTAAATCTGAATTAATTCTATAACGAGAAACATAATTTAAACTATATGGAATGAGTTAGGATCCATATCCATGGTTTAAGGGTATCTAGAACAAAGGGATGATGATTAAAGCAAGAAATAACCTAACCATTAATAAGTTAAGATTGTTCTTGAAACTATTATCTCAAGTATTTCTAATCTAAAGGTAATTGTGTGTGTTTGCTAGACGTTGCCAATTATCAGTATATCTGTATCCCGCTACTTCGACTCCCAAGTGGGAGCTGTTGGAATATGGTAGTCGGTTCTGCAAGTTATACGTTAGAAATACGCGAGCCTATTGGGGGCACACGCGTTAAACACATAGAGTATGTTTTACTTCACGATAATATTTAAATAGTCATTATTACCGTTACTTGTTTAATAAAGTATAACGAATATTTAAAATATAAACTTGGGGGACTTAAAACGAACAAAACCCAAACCCGGGGGTGGCCTATTGTAGCCGACCTCCCCTAAGGGTTTTAGAAAGGTGTTTGGTTCGGTTAAAGAGCAAAGGGAGGGGGAGAAAGGAAACTTTAGGTTTTTTTGTCCTACAAGAATTGGGATAGGGTTATGTGCCTATATAAACGCATACCCCTCACCTCATTCTTGATTCATTGATTCACAAATCAAATCCCTAAACCCTAAATAGTTTTGGTGCTCTCCTTTTCCCCACAAACCCTAACTGAAACCCTAATTATATAAATTAGGGATTTTTGGTTTTTCCACTTCTACCGAATTCGACAAAAGCCTCAAAGGCTTTTTCAGTTTCCTTGTTTCTCTTGTTTGATTCAAGATATCTCATGTGGTGCTCGTTGGTGGTTCTCCTAGCTCGATAAAGGCATAAAACCTTACTAAGGTTTGTTTGGTTTTCGGTTTTAATCCAACCGAATTAGGGGTGTTTGGTTTTCGGTAAACCCTAACCGATTTAAGGTTTATTCTGGTTTATTGATTTTCCATTCAAGCTCAAGTGGTGCGTTTGGATTTGGTATAACACAAGGTGTGTGGATCATGAAGGTGACTAGCAATCAACTCGTACTCGGTTGACGTGTTTGTGTGAGCAACCATAGATGCAGTAATTTAACTGCTAAACTTATTTCAAGTTCAAGATCAAGAGGTAAGTAACTATTTACTTTTCATGTTATAATTATTTACTTTATTAAGTGTTAATCTATGTGCCTTAACTAGATCCAATCCGCTGCGTACTCGTAGCTAAACTGGTTACCTAGAATGTTAAATCCCAACAGTGGCATCACGAGTCAACTCGTTTTGGCATTAGGGTTACACTTTTGAATTATATCATGTCTTGCATGTACACGCCTAGATTTAATTCATACACTTGATCTGTTGCGCTTATTATTTTATTTAATGTTTTCTTGCTAATATGGCAAAGATTATGCAAATCCTTGCCATAATTAAATAAAATTTGTAGATCTAGATCTTGAAAACAATTGATTGCTAATATTGTAAAAAGGAATAAAATTAAACTGTTAATTTAGTAAGATATGTTTCTTTTTATAATAGATTACATTATATATATAAAATATCTTGATTTTATTTATGGTAACTAAAATCTTTTAATTTTAGAAACTAGATCTTTTACATATTTAGTCTAATTGTGTTTTCCTTTCCGGCCATAAGACCTACTCAATCACTCTTGTAATGAATGGGGTGATCTAGGCACATTGATGAAAACCTAGTGAGGGTTTATGGTTCTCCAATTGGGGAAGACTCATTTGAGATCTCGGATTTTACATGTTTACTTGTTAATTTAATGTCATCATTAGCTTTAGTCTTTATGTGCATATTTTACTTGATTACTCGTATACGCGCCTAATATGTATGCAATACGGACTAATACCTAAAGAAAGATGATATTAAATCTAGTCTATTAATTACACGTTTAAATACATGCTCATTGTGACCTATTGTTTGTTTTGTGCAAAATTTGATTTTTGAGAAAATTAATAAGACTATAAAAATATGAAACTTGATTTCAAGATTAAAAACTGGATGCTATGGACTCATGGGAAGTACAGCTCATCCACTAGAACAAACTATAAGAGAAGTTTAAGGCGAAAGTGGTCAACACTCCTAAAGAACTCAGGTTTTTAATAAGCTTCGCGCTGACTAGATTCTCCGCTTCTTTGTGCGTTCGATTGGAGCTATCATGAACTATGACATGTCACTATAGTGCCATTACTAAAAGGTTTTTAAAATCAGTGATACAAAGTTGTTTTGCATGCCTCTTTGTATACGTTATTTAACACATTTGTGTGCATACCTGGTTAGTTAATTTTCTTAACTAAATATATATATAATATAATAATTAATAAAATATATATATTAGTAAAAACAAAAACAAATCAATGAAGTAGCCAGGAGCAGTATAAACTATTCCCGGGTCGTTAATTCCCCAACGAGGCTGTCATGGAAGATCGGTACAGTCGAAGATT
>BQNB010161009.1:1853-14730 GCA_026074375.1 Tanacetum coccineum
GCTAAAGCGGTTCTGATGGAAAATCATTCAAGCTGTGATCCTGAAGTTCTCTTTGAGGTACCATATTCTGATTCTTATCTGAATTGTCTGATAGAAAAGGATGTGCAAGAAAAAAACATTAATTGTTTTAAAAACAAAGTTTAAAGAAAAAGAGTCTAATTACATTGACAAGGAAATTGTCTTAGAAAAAAATAAAAAACTGGAAAATATTATTGGTAAGATGTATCGATCTACGCAAGCAATGCATATGCTAACGAAACTAGAAGTTTTTTACGATACCACTCACAAACAAGGTCTTGGTTATCAAAATCTGTTCCATCTTAAAAAGCTCAGTGGATTCAACCAACATTATATGATCGTAGTGTTATTACTAAAGAACATGCTGTGATTTCTATGATTGATGAATAAGATACATTGATTTTAGAAGAAGAGGGTCGATCAAAGATGCTTGATAAACAAAATGATCCAATTTCAATAGAAAAGAAGATTAAGATTTCTCCTAATTGACTATTCGAAATTGAATAAGATTAAAGAAGATTTTGGAAAATGTTTTGTCACTTAAAATGAATTATCTACAGAACAAGATTTCTGGTTAAAACATTCGTCCCTTTCTAAAACACCTGTTACGTCACATACACCTGTTAGAATCGAAGCTCCTGGTGAAATTCCTAAGGTAAGTTTGGTAAATGAAAGTCTTAAAAAGCTAGAATATCAATTGGCTAATTTTGACAAAGTGGTGAAAAAGAGACTAACATCTAATGCTATTACTACGGGGCCTTGGGGTTTTGAACATACAAAAGAATGTTTTGTAATTGAAATAATTCCATTTTTAAAAGTTTTAAAAGATACATTTAATGTTTTTGATAAAAGTCTTCTAGATGAATTATTGAAGTTTAAACTGTTTTTAATCAAATGGTGGCTGCTGTTGATCAGTGTGTTCTGTAGACAAGAACATTTTTGAAATTCAAATCAAACAACTTAGGATTGATAATGATCAACTCTTGAACGAAATCATGTCTTAAGAAATTGTGCATATTGTTTCGAATTATGTGGATATTCTTGATGTGAAAAAGTCATGTGTGAATAATTGCAAGAAGTGTCTAGAACTTGAGACTGAGCTTTTCAAAAAGAAAGATTTCATTAAAAAAGAGGCTTACGATAAACTTGTCAAAAGTTATTCAAATTTAGAAAAGCATTGCATTTCATTGGAATTAGCAACTCAACTTAATCAAGAGATTTTTCAAAGGGAAATTTTTGGTTAAAACCTAAATGCTCCCATATTTAATCAATTATTTGAAATAAATGAATTGAAAGCTCGGTCACAAAAGAAGGACACAATCATTAAAAAGTTGAAGGAAAGAATTAAATCTTTAAGTGGAAAAGATAGTGTGGAAAATGTAAAGAAAGATATTGATGAGATTAAAATAATCAACATTAAAACTGGAACATAGTGTGGCAAAATTACTTTTGAAAAATGAAAATTTGAGAAAAGAACGAGAGCATTTGAAATCGATTTACAAAGACCAATTTGACTCAATTAGAAAGATACGGGTTCAATCAAAAGAACATTTTGACTCTTTAATTGCTCAAATTAATTCAAAGTTTATTGAAAATTCAGATTTAAATGCTCAACTTCAAGAAAGGGTTTTTCAATTAAGGAAACTTAAAGGGAAAAATGTTGTCAATACTGTGGTTTCAAAACCTAATGCCACTCTTGCCCCAGGAATGTTCAAGCTTGACATAAAATCTATTTCTCCTAGGCTTAAGAACTTAAAGGGAAAAATGTTGTCAATACTGTTAATCCCAATGAACAGATCTTAAACTCCTTAGCTTGATGTAAGGTTTAGTATCCTTGGATAATTCCAAAGGTACTAATATTGAAACTTTGAGAGTATGATATAAACTATGCGGAATCTAGTTTATACCACTAAAAAGAATAATCGTAATGTGTGTCTGACAAACAGAATTACAACCAAAACAATAAGCTTCAATATATTAATACGAACACTCTTTGACAGTGTTAGGGTTTACAACCTTGATGCTATGAAAAACTATGAAAGACTGATTATTATATATGTTAATTCTATGCCTTAGGACCTCCTTTTATACACCAAGAAGTCCTATAAGGCTTACAATACTTTCCTAAGATATCATGATCTTTTCTAAAAGCAAACCTAAGCTCTTAAAT
Source organism: Tanacetum coccineum (assembly GCA_026074375.1). Classification (NCBI taxonomy): domain Eukaryota; kingdom Viridiplantae; phylum Streptophyta; class Magnoliopsida; order Asterales; family Asteraceae; genus Tanacetum; species Tanacetum coccineum. The sequence goes on from BQNB010161009.1 coordinate 4,042, forward strand.
AAATACATTATACATATCTTCTTCACAAATAACTAATACTTATCTTCGTAAGTATTCTTATTCTCCAAACAATCCTTATCTCTTTACTTGTCTTTATCCTTCTGACAGTAGTAACTCTTCTAGCAGTTGTAATCCAGCAGCATTAACTTTTGTACCAGCAGTACTAATAAACATAAGCAGTAGTAATATTAGTACTAGATGTACTTGTTAGCCTTAAAATATGGTGACATATCTGGAATTACAATAGTTTAGTTATAGTGTGACACGTAGGGACTAATAATGCGGGTAAGGTGTTTACTGAAATTGGGTATAGTTGGAAACCTACAGGTAGGAACTTCACTATAATTGGAAATAGGTGCCCTTTAACTAGGATTACCTCGAATAAAATAGTGCCTCCTAAGGAAACCACTATTGTACCAGTAGTAACACCAACCTCAGGAATCTTAGTTTACAGCAGGAGACCAAAAGCAACAAGATCTGTAGGTTCCAGTAGCAAAGTTAAGATTGTAGAATCTAAAACTTCTAACTCTAAGGAACCCAAACAATCTTGGGGATCCACTGTTTCTGATGTTCCATCTTCTTCTCTTAACGATTGCAGGTTGTCCAAATTGTTCTCTGGTATTTGGACTCCGGCTGCTCAAAGCATATGACCGGAAATCTCTCTTAACTCATCAACGTTATCAATAAATTTTTGGGTACCGTCAGATTTGAGAATGATCATATGGCTAAGATAATGGGTTATGGAGACTATCAAATAGGAAATGTTATGAAGAATACAAGTAATCTTTGATATGAGATGGGAAGGAACTTAGTGAGAGAGAGTGGAAGGAAGGATGTATTCTAGAGAGAGAAAGTAAGAAACATGTAATTCATAAGTGAAATGAGAATGCAAAACCAACCAACACCCTCTCTAAGGTATGGAGAGGGTATTTATACTACAATATTGGTCGGGTAAGCCACAGCATAAGGAGCTTTTCATGGGCCTTTGGGCCATATTAGCTTATCATACTAGACATTGACTAACTACGGGATTTGACTAGTTAATATTGGAAGTGACTAAGACTTTTCTTGATCCTAACAAACTCCCCTAAGGGAGGTCACTCCAATTTACAAAAATTTAATCCTAGCATACTATCTTTATCTTTAGTCTTCAGCTTGTAAACTTCATGTCATTTTTTTTTGACTTAGCACAGCTTGAGTTATATGTGTCTTTGACCTTATGCACTAGCTGTTCCTTATCTAGACTTGTAAGTTAAATATGTGATCTTGTACACTGTGATATCATCAACCAGCATAATCTCGATCGCCATCATGTAAGCTTTGCCATCTGTGAACTTGAACTTCTGGACCGTCATGACCCTCATACCTTTCTTGATTTGTGTTGACTTGAAAAGCTTTAATGTTGAGTATTTCTTGAAATTCTTTAACTTTAACACTTCGTCACTTCGAGAAAGACGTTCCGTATCAGAGTGACGGAAACTTCTTTGAAATTTTTTGACTTTAATACTTTGTCACTTCAAGAAAGATGTACGGATTATCAAAAGTAGCAGAAGTCCTTGAAACATGTACTTTGTATAAGCTTTCATGATGTCTTTATGATTGTCGTCGGGTAAGCGTGTGGCTAGAATCTTGTGAGTCCAGCTGTAATCATTGTTAACACCATCAACTTTAAAGTTTCCTGCAATTAAAATAGTTAGCAATAAAAGCGTGGGGACGAATATGGCTTGTCATTCGCCCGTGTTTGGTTGGAGTAACCTTCAAATCCCTGAGGATCGAACTGTGATCAGGTAGATTCAATTTAAGAAGAATCTCCTTAACAGGATTTCCAGCTGAAGTATAGAATCATTCTAACACATTTGTATTAGATTCATCAAACTCAGCATGTTCTCATTACCGGAACGTCTCAAAGCAGACAACACGATAAGAGTGAACCAGTGAGTTACTATCTTACTGATTGAATAGAAAATTTGATTAGAAAATCAATCGACGTGTCACTTGCTAAAGTGTTTTTGGTGACACACGACAGTGGTTGATCATTTCAAAAATCATCATCAATCGTCAAATCATAACCTGGAACAAGTTTTGATTCTTATAGAATCTCACCATCAATTCTTTCTAGTATGTCAGAAGTTTGATTCGTAGAGAATCACACAAGTCACCTGCCATGAGCTTGTTTGATGTTGGCTCAAGCAGGATTTCCATCTTCATTGTGAATGATATCACTCAAATGTTCTGGCAAAATCACAAGGATAATGCGAAGGACTCTTAATATATATCTTGTTATTCACATTGTGCGACTTAACATATTTAATTTGATAAGTGTCCTAATGAGATTTATAGATGATCTCTTTTTGGCTCTAGACTCAATAGTGCACTTTGATTTTAGTGATCGAAGGCTGGAGCTGAGTGCCACCTTTTCAATATCAACTAACTCAGAGTGAGAGAGTTGATAGAAATGTGTGAATCTCCGTGAGTTTTGAAACAAAGTCTTTCCGACTTTGAGTGGCTGGGAAGGGTTGTGCATAGCGTCACTGGGTCCATGACTGTCTTTAATGTCGGACAACATCTTAGTGTTTTCGACAGTTTATGTATTGACCCGGTTTCTGCCTAAGTGTATGGAGGGCTTCTTTCTTTTCACCCTTTATCTTTACATTTCTTTTTCATTCTTCAACCCCTTCAATGCTTACCGAGACTTCATAACTAACACCTTGTTAGGTTTGTTCCAGTGTTAGCTCCATCTCAATCTGCATTCTTCCCTTAATCTCACTTTACTCTTTTTATCATACCTAAGTACTTCTACACTAACTAGTGGATATCCCTGGGTAGATCCCTCCGGTTCAGGTTGGATCATGGATATGAATCCTATGCAAACCACTTATACTCCATAAATTAAAGTACATGGATCGGTTTTTTAAGTATTACCATCACGATCAGAACCAAAATCATTGAAAAGTCAATCAAAGTGTTGATATAAATATCAAGAAGAGTTTACACTTTGAAGGTTTTTCATTATCCACTAAAAGCTCCCCCTTAACATGCTTGCAACCCTCGTAATCCGTATACAAGCTAGGTGTGGAGTGCATTAAGTCCATTTTATTTGATCACATCTTTCAATACAAGTTAGATCCAGGTTAATCACATTTTCCCCTTTATCCAAAATGTTAATCCCTTGATATTTGGAAATATCAATTGATTAACCTATTAAGGTAAAAATTGTTATATATATCTATGGGAACATTTTATGCCCCCTTCAATTTATGAGGGTATATAAGATAGTGCTGAGTATAATAATTTGAAATTTTTTGAATTTACTAAGAAATTCTTGAAAATTTTGTACTTGAGCACTCCTTATTATCACCATAAGTCTACACTACATATTAATAATATTCACAGTTAATATTATTTACAGATTTGACCTGAATGATAAGGAACATCATATGATAGAATCATATGGTCCTTTGTAGTAGCTGAAGGTCTCCTCTTTAAGGTCTTCCACTAACAAACTTTTCAAGACTTCGCATCAACCTCCTATCTTTTAGTTTCTTGTCAATGGCTTTAATCATCACCCGGGCTCTCTGCTTGTCTTGTTTGGACCACTTTCTCTTCGGAAAATACTTCATTTGAATCCCAGTAGCAATATCATTGAGACTGGTGCAAACATGGTTAAGTGTGCCATCGCTGAACTTATGAAGTTCATCGGTGCGCATCAAACAATTTCTGTTCATGTCAATCTTGATAGATAATGCCTTGGATATCACGGTAAGCAGTATATGGAGTCTTTTTACTGATGTCTGAACAGTTATGTGTCAGGTTTGGTGAGGTTTATCTTCTTCTGATAGCTTTTAACTGCCAGTTGTAGATCCTCCACACGTTCTTAAATTACAATGCGTCTTGTGTACATTCTCAAAGCCACATTAAGTGCAAACCGTTCATCCACATTGAGATTCGTCAGCTTTCCCTAAACAATAAGAAGTAACATATCTTAAATATCTTCGTGACGAAGTCTTTTAAAGTTGCCTTCTCGAAACTTATAGAGCTTATCATCTTGTCTTCGAACTGTGATCTCTTCCAAATGTTTGTAACCAAAGAATTCCATTAAAAAATAAAAAAAAAAAGAAAAGAAAAGAAAAAAAGAAAAGAAGAAAGGAAAAAAAAAGAAAAAAAAAAAAAAAAAAAAGAAAAATAAGACTTAGAACTTGTAACAAGCAATAATCCTATGTTTGAAAGACGTCTTTTGAAGTTTCCATGTTGGTAGCATATCCATAGAATCTCTGACATTTTGGTCCATAGTGATATGTTCCCCAGTAGGCGTATTTGTCGTAGACGACTTGTGTCTCTCCCTCCATGTACCTCTAGGAACTTGTCTTCAAATACCATTTTAATAATGACCGTAATCAACAGCCTTTGTCTTGGTAATTAAAGTTGTGTATTTGCGACTTGAGCTTCCTCCTTTTAGATATTTGAGATCATTGTTTATGAAGTGATCATATGGGATGATTAGACGACCTCGTGCATTCGGAATTAAAGGAAGTGGCTTGCTAAGATCATGGGGATACGGTCTTCCTTCAGGATTATGCCAATCTAACTAATCATTGGTAGCTTTGAATACTTCTTCCAATGGTATACTAACTCCACAACACTCATGCACGTGACTTAATGAGATTATAAGTTGGACCGTTCAACAGATCTTGAGTAGATTTTTAAAATGTTTGAGCCGATTCAATATAAAAGCAAGAAATTCAATAGGCAGTAGCCATTAACTCATTAAATGAGGATGTTGTGCCTGAAGCTAAATTGCGAACTTAAGTCATCCACTATTGAGGAGGTCTGTCCATCAACCGTCTTTGATTGGTTTCCAATCTCGATTCAGGAGTTTCGAGAGCCCAGATAGATTCTCCACAATTGTTCATCAACATCTGTTTGCCTCTCTAGATAGCAGATACATCATCCATATTCATGTATCAAAAACCTTGATGACATGGATCTTCCAGATCCTTCCAACCCTGGATCATGCACCTACTTTTTTGAACAGACTTGCCCTAATGATTTTGAGTGGAGACTAGGTTCATACCTTATGAAAGAAATTGTAGACTTGACTTCTTTTTAGTTGCTATCTTTTATAACTCTTCTTGCCTGATTGTGTCGCTTTGGACCCTCGTTTTTATCCAGCGGAGGTTCTTGTCATCTTTGTCTTGACATCACGTCTCCTTTAGAGTCACAACCTGACCATATGAGGAGAGTAAGGACTTTGTCAGAGATGTATGCTACAATAATACGCTATGTATAGATTCTTCTGAACATCGGATCTGTTCAATAAAATAATTTTCCTCCATTTTAACCATGGAGAATCTTTTTAACTCGAGTTCTAAAGTGAAGAGTGCTCTGCGTAAGACGCCTTAGGTCTGATTGGTTGATCTACACAACACTTTCAGCTCCCAGAGTTCGGTAACATTATTTTCTCAACTTTGTGTCATACTCTTGAGGTTGAGCTTTGACTTGCTCTTTGATTATTTTTTTTACTTTCTCTTTGGCAAATACTCCATTTGAATCCTAGTAGCAATATCATTGATACTGGTGCGAACATGGTTGAGTACGTCGTCGCTAAACTTGTGAACTTCATCGGTGCGCAACAAACGATATCTGTTCATGTCATCTTGATAGATATTGCCTTGGATATCATGGTAAGCAGTGTATGGAGTCTTTTTACTGATGTCTATACGGTATGTGTCAGGTTTGGTGAGGTTTATCTTCTTCTGATAGCTTTCAACTGCCAGTTGTAGATCCTCCACACGTTCTTGAATTACAATGCATCTTGTGTACATTCTCAAAGCCACATTAAGTGCAAACCGTAACATATCTTCAATATCTTCATGACGAAGTCTTTTGAAGTCACCTTCTCGAAACTTGTAGAGCTTATCATCTTGTCTTTGAACTGTTATCTCTTCCAAATGTTTATAACTAAAGAATTCCATGATCTTGAGACTTGTAACAACAATAATCCTGTGTTTTGAATAGACGTCTTTCGAAGTTTCCATGTTGGTAGCATATCCATAGAATCTCTGACGTTTTGGTCCCTAGTGATATGTTCCTCAGTAGGCGTGTTTGTCGTAGACGACTTGTACCTCACTCCATGTACTTCTAGGAATCTTGTCTTCAATCCATTTAATATGACTGTAATCAGCAGCCTTTGTCTTGGTAATTGAAGTTGTGTATTTGCGACTTGAGCTTCCTCCTTTTAGATATTCGAGATCATTATTTATGAAGTGATCATATGGGATGATTAGACGACCTCGTGCATCCAAAATTGAAGGAAGCGGCTTGCTACGATCATAGGGATATGGTCTTCCTTCAAGATTATGCCAATCTAAATGATCATTGGTAGCTTTGAATACATCTTCCAGATGGTATTCTAACTCCACAACACTCTTGCACATGCCTTTAATGAGATCATATGTTAGACCGATCAACAGATCTTGAGTTGTATTCGGGTACATCGGGAACCTCTGGTTTGTCACCAGCTCCTTCATTTGTACCAGATCCGGTTTGTTGTTGCGCATCAGGAACCTTTGACAGAATGTCAACTCCATCACCTGAGCCACTTGCGTAAGAGATATGGAATTCTTTCAAGCTTCTCTTAGTTGCCAACTTTATTTGTTCTGTTTCTGATAATGCAACTTCAAATAGTATTGTTAAACCTTTTGACTTTGTTATAGCAGGCTTATCTCCTTTAGCTGAAGTCTTGATTCTTTTACCTTTAGAAGCTTGAGAAGGCTTTGTCTTTGGAGATGATCCAGAGTCAGTCTTTTTCTTTGTAGCTTTTGACTTGGGAGCCTTTTCACCAGTAGCATAAGCACGGTAAGTCTTGAAAGCTTCGGACTCCAACATGGCTTGATTGGTCAAGTACTGAGGGAGAATAGCACCGTATTCCTGTGTGTCCTTATGTTTTGAAATGACTCTTATGGTGGTGAACATGAAGTCATCCCTGGCATAATGCCAAAACATCTTGTTTTTCCTTAGAGTTGCTTGATCCTTTGCCATGAAGTAGTCTACAATGACTTTGGTGAAACGTGAATAATACATGTCATTGTTCTTTTTAGAATTCTTGTTCTCCACTTGAAATACCAAGTCTTCCCACAGTTGATAGACAGTCAACCTGCTTGTTGTGATACATGCCCTGATATGTGCTAAAACACACATCATTGTACCCCGGAAAATGCTAATAAACGGACTAAAACACTAAAATATGGATAAATATGTTGCAAATATGTTTGTATTGTGTTTTTATGTCTTAAAGGTACAAAGGATTAAAAACAAAGCAAAAACGGTAATTTTTGGGTGACTTTCGACGACGTTTTCACGTTTATCGAGGTCGAAACAAAGTCGTTAATTTTCCTCGATCACACCATTGGAAAGAGCACGAAATTACAAGTCCAACGGATTGCAGGTACGAGGTTTCTAGAAGGCTACGTGGCATGCTCTCATTGGTGGATCCAGCTGGCGTACGAGGTACGTTGTATGATAGTAGTTGGGACGAAATGACAAAAATACCCCCCACTTTTACACTAAGACGCGTCAGAATGGATTGAAAGGAAGAAAATGCCCCCACCTACTTTGGGCTATATATATCAACACGCATCAGCTTCATTTGAGAGAGTTAGAAGTTAGTTTTTTTTTTCATAGTAGTACGTGTAGATTTAGGAGTAGTATAGTATAATTTTTAGCTTATTGTAAAAGCTTTTATAGCTTATTTAGCTTATTGTAAAAGCTTTTATAGCTTATTTAGCTTATTGTAATGAAGATTTTGAGCTTATTAATGAAGATGTTTAAGGTTTGTTTTTATGAAATGCTTATTATTTCTTAATGCTTATTTTCTTTTTATGCTTATTCTTCTACTCTTTCTTTTCTTTTGCTTATTTCCAAATAAGCTCATGCTTATAGCTTATTTTTGGATCCCATCTCTTAAGCTTATATTCTAATAAGCTACTTCCATAGCTTATTTAGACTAGCTTATTTTATATTGTTTTCGATTTAGAGCTTTTCGAGTGAGCTTATTTTAGCTTATTTTTCGATTGCTTATTTTTATTCAAGCTTATTTTTTTCTTTATATAGATCTAATCCTTAATCATACCCGATCCGAGTTCACTTGATTGAACACCTTAGTTTCGGGTAGATTTAGATCTAAAGTTTTCATCTTTTAGCTTATTGTCTTTAGAATAAATTCTAAAATAGCTTTTGCTTATCTCATCTTTTTCTCTTTTCTTGTCTTTACTTTTTCAAAAGTGCTTTTTGTTTGATTAAGCTCGATTCGAATGCTAAAAAGTGTGTCATGAGTCTCCTACTTGACTTATTCATTAAGTCTTGAGCACCTTTATCTTCGAGAACTTATTATTTAGCTTATTTAGTCATAAAGTTCTAAACTTTACTAGTTTTTCTTAAGTGTTTATTATTTGATTAAGCTTGATTCGAAGGCTAAAAAGGGTGTCATGAGGGTCTCCTGCTAGACTATTCATTTATGTCTTGAGCACCTTGATCTTTCGAGGCTTATTATTTAGCTTATTTAGTCATATAGTTCTAAACTTTACGTTAGTTTTTTTTAGCTTATTAAGTAGGGCTTATATTTCGAAGGGTATACTTGTAGCTTATTTGAGAAGAGGTTTATTTATTAACGGCTTTTATTCTTCATCCCATTTCTTCGAAAAAGCCTGATAGCTTTTTAGCCTTATTCTAAGTTTTATTTCAATAGTAGTTTTTTTATATAGATTTTATCTTCTGTGTTTTATTTTACAAAATTAGTTTTCAAATAGCTTATTTTTTCTAAAAAGTTTTCATCTTATTAGCTTATTTTGTCTTAACTTTTTATTGTCTTATTTCTTATTCCATCCTTCTACATCTAAGACCGAGCTTAAGGGTCTTATAAGGTTCGTTAAATAGATAAAGTTTTAATCTTTATAGTTTTTTATGAAAGTAATTAGTAGATAAAGTTGCAACTTTATTGTAATTAGTGAAATAGAGCTTAAAAGTGATAAACTTATTTGTTTATTAAGTTTGTAAGATTGGGTGGTTATCGTTTATTTACGGCTCTTCAATTTGGTTACATTTTCTATCCCTTTTCAATTAATTAGTGTAGATTTAATTAGTTATTTTATAAAATGTTTGCTTATTCTTTATTTGCCATGCGTGGTGAGTAGTTTAACTTGTGTTTGCTAAGTGATTAGTGATTTGGAATTTAAGTGCGGTTTTAAAAAGGTTTAAAAATTAATAGTCATTAGAATTTTCCAATTTACATACCGTCATTTACTTTTAATGCAATTTAAATACTTGTTATTTATTTTAAAAAGAATTTTACTTTACTTGTCATTTAATTTCTTGCAACTTGTTTTCTAAGGATTTTAATTTGTTAAACCTAAGCCCGCACTTAAGGAACATTTCACGTCACTTAGCAAGCATATTTGTCATTTATATCAATTTTAGTTTAATCTTTTAGTTTTTAATTTTAGAATTAATGTTAGTTTAATTTTTAGTTTAAAACCAAATCCAAAATATTTGTCATTCAAGCACCAAACGAAACATTCTCATGAATTTCAATTCATCTCTCGCCGTAGAAACGACACTCGGAAGATAGACTATTATTTTTTCTATAGTAATTTTCTTATCTAACGGGATACTCTCTATACTACTATTACTATTTGGTATTATTATTTAGTTATATATTTATTATATATATACTATATATTAATTATCGAATCACCAACTTAGGTTGTCTTTGTCATTTCTATATTACATTCTTTATACCATACACTCTGAAGTCAAATTTTCCAAGATATTAGAAGCAGCCAAGGTCAAGCACCAACCATAATTCCATATAATACATCGTGTAATTATTACTTTCTTAATCATTCAATTTCTAATTGTAGATCCTAATTCAATATAGATCTTTCTAGCCTGTTAAGGGTTGTAGCCAATATGGATAGTTCCACACAAATTACAGGAGAAACAATGACTATGAACACTATAAGTTATGCGGAAACTAACTTATAATGCTAAGAAGAACAATGAATATTAACAACTAAACTTTTGTATTAATCTGCTAAAATGATTACAGATTACTAACTATGAGATTGAGAGATGTGATGAAAGATATATGTCTTCTCTAATGCCGTAGGGTTCCTTTTATACACCAAGGATAAACCCTAACAGACTTACAAAACACGTAGAAGATAGTGCATATCTTTTCCTATAATATCTCATGCATATCTCTTAAACGGTACTAACTATATTGTACTGACGGTACAAACTAATACTAACAGTACTAACTATAATTGTCGGTACTTTCTACTACAACTAGCGATACTAAGTCAGGAAAGCATAATTCCCAACAATCCTCCCCTAAACATGTTTGTTGAACTTTTTTAACTTCATGTTTCTCTTATGTAGATATCTTGATTTTCATGAAGGATGTTGATATGTGTGAAAACACATATCCGTTTTATATCAAAAATGACCCATAAAAGACAAAATTGTGCATAAATTGCTTGTATATTGCTTGTTTTGTCTTTGTAATTGTGTAGGTACGGATAAAGCAAAAATCACAAGAAAACGATCAAAATCGGGCAAACACGGACACGGGAACGGAAGAGCACACAAAGAGCCGAGAGAATGCTATCAAAGGTCAACCTAAGTCAACTCTCA
>BQNB010161010.1:0-14730 GCA_026074375.1 Tanacetum coccineum
ATCTTTTATCATCACCTAAGAGGATCAGGAGTCCTAAGACAGCTACGGATTTAGAGGGTTGTTCGGAAGATAGTTTTGACCAATATGTACCTAGAGAGACTGGATTGGGAGTTGACTTTGTGGATGAGACTTCTGAGTCATCTAGGTATAGAGGGACTGATTTAGAGATGGATGTTGAGGTTGTGAGGAGCGATGGTATTGATATTGACCCTGAGATTCAGGTAAAGATTGACGAGTGTTTCGCTTATGCAGATACTCTTAAAGATAGAGAGATAGATGCTAGGGTGGTAGTTGAGGCTATTTATCGAGAGGAGATCAAGACGGGTGTGAGAAGCCCAGTTGAGGTTAGAGTTAATAGAGTTACTCACCCAGTGGTAGCTAAGGATATTCCTGAGCTTGCTCAGGAGGGAGTTGTAGAGGTCACGTATGAGACATTGGCAGATTTAGTTTAGAGGTTTCATGATCATACTGAGGAGATTATGGTTCGTTGTGTTAAGGTTATTAAGAGTGTCCAGAGGGATTAGGGATACAGGATAGTAGCGACAGGACAGCAAAGTGCTAATATGTTGGAGAGGATCAGAGAGCTGGAGCAGGATAATAGGAGAATTAGAGACATGATGGATGTTGCGAGTCAGAGAGTTGCCCGATCTCAGCGTAGGGAGTTGCGTGTTTAGAGGGAGATGTGACAGATTCAGATTTTTAGATTTTATGATTGTATGAGGATTGCTAGGCTTGTGCCAGGAGGCATTTGGGTTACCATTATTAGATTGTTTCTTGATTATCCTAGTGTTAACCCGTTGTGCCTAGTAGTAGCTAGTTATTAGGGATTTGTAAATCCAATATTTTGGAACCATGTTGTAACATTTAGTATTGATGATATGAAATCAAATGTTACCATTCTATGTCCGATATTTTAACCTATTGATATTTTCTTTTGATTATTTCATACTACATTATTACTAATTCGTGGCATTATCATGAAGTTATTATAATTTTGTATTTCTGTATAATAATACTTGCTATTTTATTCGAACCCCGTTAATAATCTCGCATCACCACGAAATTTCATCGCGTTGTGCATTGTTATGTTGTAGGACAATGCCTAACACTCGATCTAGAGCATCAAGGATACGTGAAGGAATTAACGAGCAGATTGATCGCCAAATGGTAGGAGCGTTAGGAGCTTGTACCATTGCCAGGAACCTAGAACCCCTTATGAGAGATGGGGGTGGTCAAGAGGAAGTAAATGTAAATGGGGGAAATGAGGATGGAGGAAATGGAAATGGAGGAAATGGAAATGAAGGAAATGGAAATGGAGGGAATGGAAATGGTAATGGAGGAGGAAATGGCAATAACTTTGGAGGATTTGTGCCTGCTCGAGAGTGCACATATCAAGACTTCCTGAAGTACCAGCCACTTAACTTTAATGGAACGAAAGGATTTGTTCCTGCTCGAGAGACACTCGAGGGCAACAACCAGTTATCAAGCGACAAAATGTTGGAGGCCAGAATGTGGCAAGAGCTTACACGGCTGGGAACAATGAGAAAAAAGGTTATGTTGGATCTCTTCCCTACTGCAACAAGTGCAAGTTGCACCATGCAGGGCCGTGTACTGTGAGATGTGGAAACTGTAAGAGAGTCGGTCATATAACTAGGGATTGTGTGACTACAGTTACTCCAAACACTCAGAGAGCCCTAGTTGGGAATCAGCTGGGTATTGTTTGTTATGAGTGTGGAAGGCCAGGACATTTTAGGAAAGATTGTCCTAAGTTGAGAAATCAGAACTGTGGAAACAAGATTGGAAACAAGAATGGAACCAAGAGTGGAAACCAGACTGAAGGTAATGAAGCTACGGCAAAGGCTTACGCTATTGGAGGAGGAGGAGCAAACCCCGATTCCAACGTTGTCACGGGTACGTTCCTTCTCAATAACCGTTATGCTTCTATGTTATTCGATTCGGGAGCCGATAGGAGTTTTGTGTCGTCTACCTTTAGTGCTTTGCTTAATGTTGCACCATCCACTTTAGACACTAGTTATGCCATAAAACTTGCCGATGGAAGAATTTCATAAACAAATGTTGTCCTTAGAGGCTGTACGTTAGGATTATTAGGTCATCCGTTCGACATAGATCTAATACCCGTAGAACTTGGTAGTTTTGACATCATCATCGGTATGGATTGGTTGGCAAAGTACCATGCGTTGATTGTTTATGACGAAAAGGTCGTCCGTATACCTTATGGAGATGAAGTGTTGCTAATCTAAGGTGATGATTATGACGGCGGAAGTAAGTCTAAGCTGAACATCATATCGTGTACGAAAACCCAAAAGTATATACAGAAGGGATGTCAAGTTTATCTAGCGCAAGTTACATCCAAGAAGACTGAGGACCAGTCAAAGGAGAAGCGGCTTGAGGACGTGCCGATCGTACAGGAATTTCCAGAAGTCTTTCCAGAAGACTTGCCTAGGCTACCATTTGCTCGACAAGTTGAATTTCAAATCGACTTAGTCCCTGGTGCTGCACCTGTAGCACGAGCCCCGTACCGATTAGCACCAGCCGAACTGCAAGAGTTATCCACTCAGTTACAAGAACTTTCTGACAGAGGATTTATAAGACCCAGTTCCTCACCCTGGGGAGCTCCGGTTTTGTTTGTCAAAAAGAAAGATGGATCTTTTCGGATGTGTATCGACTACCGTGAACTAAACAGGCTTACTGTGAAGAACAGATACCCACTTCCGAGAATCGATGACTTGTTTGATCAACTGCAAGGGTCAAGAGTCTACTCTAAGATTGACTTGAGATCTGGTTATCACCAACTCAGAGTTCATGAGGAAGACATTCCCAAGACTGCATTTAGGACTCGCTATGGTCACTACGAATTCCAAGTAATGTTGTTTGGTTTGAGTAACGCACCGGCAGTATTCATGGATTTGATGAATCGAGTGTGCAAACCGTATCTAGATAGATTCGTGATTGTATTCATCGATGATATTTTGATCTATTCCAAGAGCAGAAAGGAGCATGAAGGGCACCTAAAGTTAATTCTGGGGTTACTTAAGAAGGAGGAGTTGTACACCAAGTTTTCAAAGTACGAATTTTGGCTATCGAAGGTACAATTTCTTAGTCACGTGATTTATAAAGAAGGCATTTACGTTGATCCAGCTAAGATTGAGTCAATCAAGGATTGGGCGTCACCCAAGACACCAATCGAGATTTATCAATTTTTAGGTTTGGCCAGTTACTACCAATGATTTATTGAAGGTTTCTCGAAAATCGCTAGGCCTATGACGAAGTTGACTCAGAAAAGCGTGAAGTTTGATTGGGGAGAAAAGGCAGAAGCTGCGTTTTAGCTGTTGAAACAGAAATTGTGTAGTGCGCCAATTTTAGCTTTACCCGAGGGAAGTGAGAACTTCGTGGTATATTGCGATGCCTCACATAAAGGGTTGGGCGCGGTTTTGATGCAAAAGGAGAAGGTCATAGCTTACGCATCCCGCCAACTCAAGGTTCATAAGAAGAACTATACCACACATGACCTAGAGCTTGGTGTAGTAGTGTTTGCCTTGAAGATGTGGAGACACTATCTGTATGGTACAAAGTGCGCCGTGTTTACTGATCACAAGAGTTTGCAACACATTCTCGATCAAAAAGAGTTAAACATGAGACAACGATGATGGTTAGAGTTGTTAAGCGACTACGACTGTGAGATTCGATATCACCCAGGAAAGGAGAACATGGTGGCTGATGCCCTGAGCCGAAAGGAAAGAAGTAAGCCACTACGAGTTCGGGCCTTAGTTATGACTATAGGGTTAAATCTTCCTATGTAGATTTTGAGTGCTCAATCAGAAGCCAGGAAAGAAGAGAACTTCATCAACAAAGATTTGCATGGCATGATTAACAAGTTAGAACCTCGTGCTGACGGACCGTTATATTTGAATAACCAGAGTTGGATTTCGTGTTTCGAAGAGTTAAGGGCCTTGATTATGCATGAGTCGCATAAGTCAAAGTATTCCATCCATCCTGGATCGGATAAGATGTACCAGGACCTTAAGAAGCTGTATTGGTGGCCCAACATGAAAGCAAACATTGCCACTTATGTCAGCAAGTGTTTAACATGTGCCAAGGTTAAGATAGAATATCAAAAACCATCGTTTGTTGGTTCACAAAAGGGTGAAGTCAAAGTGGGGGGCTCCCCAGAGATCCCACAATGGAAATGGGAGAATATAACAATGGACTTTGTGACTAAGTTGCCAAAGACGGCAGTCGATCAAGACACGATTTGGGTAATCATTGATTGTCTCACTAAGTCTGCTCATTTCTTGCCTATGCGAGAAGATGACACGTTACAGAAGTTGACGAGACAGTACTTGAATAAAGTAGTCCCAAAGCATGAGTTGCCATAGAGTCGATCATACTTTGACCGTGATGGGAAATTTTACATCACATTTTTAGAATCCCTTAATTAAGCATTAGGTACTCGATGGATATGAGTACAGCTTACCATCCAGAGACCGATGGCCAGAGTGAGAGAACCATTCAAAGATTGGAGGACATGTTACGTGCCTGTGTACTCGACTTTGGAAAAGGTTAGGATAGACACTTACCATTGGTAGAATTTTCATATAACAACAGTTACCATACCAGCATTAAGGCTGCTCTGTTTGAGGCGTTGTATGGGCACAAGTGTCGATCACCTATCCTGTTGGCCTGAAGTTAGGGGATAGTCAGCTCGACTGGGCCCAAGGATCGTCAAAAGAGTTATGCTGACGTAAGACGAAAACCCTCTTGAGTTTCAAGTAGGAGATAAGGTCATAGGATTGAAAGTATCTCCTTGGAAAGGAGTGATACGTTTTGGCAAACGGGGAAAGTTGAACCCTCGTTATATTGGACCTTTTAAGATCATTGCTAAAATAGGAACCGTTGCCTATCGTCTTGAACTCCTAGAGAAATTGAACAGAGTTTATAGTACGTTTCACGTCTCGAAATTGAAGAAATGCTTAGCTGATGAACCTCTTGCTATACCACTGGATGAAATCCAAGTTGATGACAAATTGCACTTCATCGAAGAACCTGTCGAGATCATGGACTGAGAGGTCAAGCGTCTGAAGCAGAGTCGTATTCCGATTGTCAAAGTACGCTGGAACTCTAGGAGGGGTCCTAGTTCAACCTGGAACATGAAGACCAATCAAAAAAAACCCAGCACCTTTTTACAACTATGCACCCGTGGCAAGGTTGCGTCCTAAGCGTTGAGACAAACTTCTTAACGGGGAAAGAATGTGACACCCCGAGAATTTCTGTTCAATAATTTAGCCGTTTCCGTTTAGTAATTTGAATTTTTAAAAGTTTCGTTTAGTTTTTTCGTTTAACCGGGAAGTTGTTCCGTTATTATCTGAGAATCGTCCACCAGGAGCGAACTGTGCCAAACGTTGTAGTCTTTGGCAATAAGCCATGTTTTTTATGTTTTAAGGGCCAATGATTTAAAATCTCATAATTTCCGTGAGTCGTATGGCGTATTCAATAGTAGCGTAGCTTCAATATTTGTTATGTCATATTTTGCGTATTCCGAAATAACAAGTAACATTTGACGTGCATGCATGCTTGAGAATTAATTCAATGTCTAGCACTAGTGATCCTAAAATAAGTGAGACCATTTTGGTCCCCCCCCCCCCTTTTGCTCTTGATGTAACCGGATAACACCAAACACAACACCATGGGATACCAATTTTAATCATTTGAAATTCCTAGACATACTTGCATGATTTAAGGGTTAGGACATGTCCTTATGGGGTTTGATAGGTGGATCATTTTGGTCCCCCTTGTGGCTTGTCCTCCTTGCCGTGACCACACACACACCTACACACTTTTGATGTGTGAAACTCTTGTCTAAATACATCATTGCTTCTCATTTCTTGCAATCATTTTCACACACAACATTGAGCTCATTCTTGCTCCTTGTCTCTCATCCTAAAACCCACAAAAATATACAAACACATACAAAATTCTTACATTTTCCATCTTTGATCAATAACTTTTAAAGATAGTTGAAGGTTTGATCATCTAAGATCATTCGGGTATAAAACAAACAACGTTTGGGTTGTTCTTGATCTTTGTTCATCTCTAAAAATCATTTTTCTTTGTAAGTCTTCAAATCCTCGAATAACTTGTACTCTTTCTTGATCATAAACATTTGTTGTACAACTTGTTGTAAAAAGAATGATTTTGAAAATACATAAACCTTAAAAAGGTATACATATGATTCAAAATTTATGAAAATAAGTATAAGGAAATCATAGTTTTGTGATCGTGTTTATTTTCATGTAATAATATTGGTACTTTTGAGCTTATTGTATTCGGCTTATATATAAGAGCTTATTTGAGAACTTGTTTGAGTATTTTGAGCTTATTTTAGCATATACATATACACGAATAAATGGGAAAACATAAAGAAATATTTTCTTAAGCTTATTTCTTGTAACTTAAATTTAATGTGCTTATTTCTAGCTTATTTTTGGAAGGGTAAAACATTAAGCTTATTTGACTTAACCAATAAGCCCAAATAAGACTTAATGCGCCTTAAGAGCCACGTCACCCAAGAGAGGGCCACGAACCCAAGCCTATTCATAGCTTAAGGTTCGGCTTATTTTGTCTCGGCTTATTATGAGCTTGTGGTAGCTTATTGATGAACCTAGAACTCGCTTGTTATCTTCTTAGTATATCAGACTTATTTATTTCGTACTTTGGCATATTAAAGGCTTAGTGGGCCTAAAAGCCCAATAATGACTCCGTGGAATTTGTTTTAAATGAAAAACGATTGTATAGAGTTTGTAAATTGCGAATTGTGATTTGTAAGTGGTTTAAAATTGGTTTTTGATAAAGTCTACGACTTTGGAAAATGAGTAAACACGAACGGGTCATGCCGAAATTTTGTAAAAATCTTATACTTAAAAATTATTTAGAAAACATAAATAATAAAATGTTTTGACTAAATTTCTTAACAATTTAGAAATGTCAAATTATAATGACAAGTTTATTTATACGTTAATAATAATATAATATTATATTTATATAATTAATATAATATTATATACGTACTTACTTACAACTTAGGACTTTTCATAAAAACCGATCACTAATTTTTAATACACAAATAACTTTACCAAAAATAAATAGTAAACGTTCATAGCTTCAATCACATTCGTGTAACTTTCCGAGACTAATCGAAAAAAAAACCCCGTTGAAAAATTCTTCTAAGGTAATACCCGTGTACCACCTGATCGTGACGAGTGACCTATACTTTGACGTATACTCTTTACCTATCATTAAGGTGTTCATAGCCCACTCTTTTTACTCTCTCGTTTTGAATAAATGTTTTATAACTTAGGGTGAGAAACATTGCTTGTTTTTAAAATCGGACACAAGTACTTTCATGAGAATTTTTCCCTGTTTACGTGTTGCCTAAGTAGCGCTAGACCTCCTATTGCCCAAAACTATCATGAACTGTTAATCTTTGACCAGAGGACCGGTTAAGGGAGCGCAGTTAATAAATAGATCTTTTGAGAACAATTATCCCTATTCGGGTAAGTCGCACTTACTACCCACGGGTCCGCCCGGCTATAAAACGGATAGATATCCATGTCGAATTTCGGATAGGAATCTTAGGTTGGATTCCCCTCTAAGGCCAATGCACTATAGCTATATGAAAGCCCTAATTGTCTCAGAATTATCAACGTGTCATGACTTAGTTGCAGACGTAAATATCTTTATGTGAAGTTTATTTGTTATAACTGTCCGCATGCATGTAAAATCTTGTGGTCTACTATTACCTCAAATTACCTATGAATTCTACTTAACTTTATGTTGACCATTATAAGCATGTTTTTCTCAGTGCATAAGCTTGGAAGATTGTTGCCTGATCTTTATGAAAGTCTACATTTTCCCCGAACCAGTTTTCAGATTTCATCTATGTTATCTTAATACCGTTGTTGAATCTATTAAAGCTTCCCACAGTTAACTTTTTGAATCTTTAATTGATTGATGGGTAAACTTATGATTATTTTAAATTTATGCAAACGGATGTTTTATTTTTAATAAAAACGGACCCCTTAGAGGTCGTTCTTTATGCTTTGTACTTGAGATATCCAGGAACGTCACGCCTCCGAACACGTATTCCGTCCAGGCTTATATATATATATATATATATATATATATATATATATACTAGTTACGTAACCCGCTCAACGGGCGGGTGTGTTTCAAAATTTTATCCTTTTTTAGTTACCTTATATAGGATAAAGATAAAATAAAAAGACAAATATTCGTGAAAAGGATAAAAAGATTTATTTTTTAAAAAAGTTCTCAAAAAATTCTGAACAAAATTCCACACGATCGTGTATGTTGGTGCATGAAAAAGTTGTAAAGGAAGTTTTTCTAAAAGTGTATAGTTTTGCCGAAATAAAATTATGAAAAAACGTTTGTGCATTAAATCGGTTTCTTATGTATCAAAAATTCGTTTTTGTACCCAACTTCTTTTGACTTTTTTGCATCAAAATTTTATTGCGCATCAAACTATAACAAATCGAAAATTTTGTGCATCAAAATTTTTTTATGCATCAAAATTTCTTTTTTTGCGCATTAAAAAAACGTATAAAAACTCAAAATTAGAAAAAATTCTTTTACAAAAGTTTTATGCACGAACATACCTGATTTAATAGAATTTTTTAGAATTTTTCGAGAACTTTTTTGAAAAAAGTTTTCTTTTTATCCTTCTCACGAATATTTATCTTTTTATTTTAACCTTCCTCTATATATATATAGAGTTGGGGTAAAATATAAAAGATTTTATAATAAAAAGGGTAAGAACACCAGAGGCTGCCATGTGTCCCCTCCCTACCCCCTTCTTTTTTTAATAAGGAGGGGCATAGTAGTAAATTTACATTGGGGTTATATATAGTTTTTTTATTTTATTTTTTTTACTTTTTGCTCCCATCTCAAATGAATTTCTCTACCGTCTCTCCCGACTCTCCACTTTCTCTCTCGATTCTCCACCGCCTCTTCCATCACACCATCGTCTCACCACCTTCTCTCCATCAATCGACAACCACCATTCACCATCGTTTTTTATCACCAATCCCCACCTTATCTACCGCCGTTAACCACCATAGTTTCACTCCATTCAATTGTTAACAACCGATTAAAGAAGATGTCGATTTACTTATTAATCAACAACGAGTATTCATCATCATTGAAAAAGCATCAACAAATTATTATCACTAACGAATAGTAAGAACTTAATCTGCTATTTTCTAACTATTTTTGTTAGTGTTCTTTATGTTAATCCAATATTTGATTGTAATTAGTTAATATGCTTTTGTTGATTGCTTGTGTATTTAGTTGATTTAAAACATTCATTCAGTATGTGTTTGATAAAAATTAACTAGATGAAAAACATGTATATGACACCTGCACACAAGGTGTTTGATAAAATGTCTACATGATTTTCTATAACTGTAATGCACTAGTTTCGAACCATGATGCATTAGTTATGTATGTAAGTGTGTTAATATGCTCGGTTGTATGTGCGATGGATTTGAACCAAGATGCAATAGATATTGAGTTGTCACGTGTAAGGATGAAGTAGGATAAGCGTAGGTTGTTTTATGTGCGTAAATGTGATTGTTTGCTCGGTTGTATGTGTGATGGACTAGAAATCAAACTAAAATGCGGTGAGTTTTTGTTTAGTGTTACCGTTTTCAACTGATTGTAATATGATGTTTAGGCCTATTATATTCATGATAAATTAAGGCTAACAAATACTCAAATTCTATTCATTGTTTCTGTTGCTTATGCTATTGTTTCGTTAACTCGATCCGTTATTGGTACAGTTTTATTTATATATTTTTATTATTATAGTTGTGTGTGTTTTATTAAATTCTTACCACAACACAGTTAATAATAACTGTAATGCAGCAGAATATAATACTGAAATGCAGTAGAATATTAAATAACTAAAATGCAGAATATAATATTGTAATGCAGCAGAATGTAATGCAGCAGAATATAATACTGAAATGTATGAGTGTTCTTGGATGTTTGTGAGATGCACTTGATGTTGAACTGTGATACAATATGTTTTTAGTTGTCTTGTATAATGATGTTGTAGGTTAAAAGCAGACTATTTGAAACTGTGCCTGTATGCGTGGATGCTTGTGTATGTGTCTGAATTTATGATGCAGCTAGTATAATGCAGTGATGCAGTAGGTTATGTTTTGTGGCAAATATAGTTCAATTAGGATATTTGTAGTGTGTTTTATGTGTGTGGCTTATTATGTGTGTGATGTGGTTGAATTTGAACTATAATACAGTAGGATGTAACTTCTTGTTCATAGAGATGATTTAGGCTAAATGTGACTT
The DNA here is from genome assembly GCA_026074375.1 of Tanacetum coccineum. NCBI lineage: Eukaryota > Viridiplantae > Streptophyta > Magnoliopsida > Asterales > Asteraceae > Tanacetum > Tanacetum coccineum. Next base: position 10,405 of record BQNB010161010.1, read on the forward strand.
GCTGGTTTTCCGAAAATGGTTTTATGTGGCTTATTATGTGTGTGATGTGGTTAAAATTCAAGATGGTCTATATGGAAATCAACCATTTAACTCAAAAACATTTAAGGCATTATTTCCTAGTACATCACTGTTATTTTATATTCTACTGCATTACAGTCTTTCATTCTACTACATTATAGTTATATTCTACTGCATTACAATTATATCCTACTGCATTGCAGTCTTATATTCTACATATAATTGAGATGCAATATAATATAACTTTAATACAATATAAATAAACAATAATGCAGTTGAATATAATATTTTAATGCAGTAGAATTTGTATCAGGTTTCTCACTAACGTTTGTTTCTGTGCAGGTTTACTTTGGAGTCTATCTATATTAGATGACTTGTATTTTAGTCTGAAGATGACCTGTAAATATGCTTATGATTCTGCATATGCTAATGTTCCCTTTTGTGTTGTTGGTTATATTGGTGCTTTCACTAAGGTCATGATGATACCATTTTTCTTAGGATGTTCATCTGATTTATTGAGGTGAAATAAAGAATATTTGGAGCTGTTGGGACATGACTAGTCTATCTGGAATTTTTTTGCCATGTATAAAATCCCAATACTTGTTATTAATAGTTGGGATATTAGTTTTTATTTGGTATTAGTTCTTATAGTCATTAACAGCAAGTTGTATTGGAATGGGATTGTCCATGTCCTGATTTTTGTTTCTAGACAAGTTGTGAACTTTTTAGGGAATTGTCCTAATTGGTTCTTATCTTGGTCTTTTCCTTGTAAATACTTTTATTTTATTTAATCTATTTTACCTTTGTAAAAAATAAAAATATTTGTTCTAGTGCATCTGCATCATATTATACTTCTGAAGACGAATTTCCAAGGCCAAGAAGTGCAGCCAAGGTCAAGCATTAAACCCAATCCTATAGAAGACATCGTGTAATTTTTACTTCCTTAATAGTTTGATTATGTTTGTGATAATGACAATGATTGTGGGCTAATACCCTCGGGTATTAGCCATTTTAATGAAGGTTATAATGTTTGGTTTGATTTAATTCGTCTTTGCTTAATTTATCATTGTTGTTTAATTATGTTTATCGCCTTATACTTGTTATGTGCTTGTACATGCGACCTATCATTCAACTGGGTCTAGGGAGACCTAACTAGTACCCTGGATGTCGGGATAGCTCTCCATGTTGTGTTTTATATGCCCGGACCAATAGGATCACAAATGACACCTTATCTTTTATCTTTCGACTATGAGCTTAGTTGGACCGGCAGGTGAACCGATATTTGTTCAACCAGTATTGTTCTTAGTTAAGTTGTTATTGATTTTGGTGATGGACTACTGGTGTATGATTCAACATCAAACAATAAGTGGGTAAAGTCCCGATGGGCTAGGGTCTTAACAGGATCACCACTGCTTTAATTCACTATGAAATATTATAATTAGACTATAGGATACTTTATGCAGATGCGTTAATCATGACAGGATTGTTCGTGTCTATGTCTTAGGAAGAAGTACCGCCTAAGTCTTAAGAATGATATGCCGCCCCGAGATAAGCAAGCCATTACACTATTTAATCAAACTTGTATGTAACTGGATTTATTATGGTTAATACAGTTTTCTTATATTTGGCTCGTACCGCTCTCTTGCTTTGTGTTATTTGCTTTAGTTTATTTTGTGTTTAGAATTGTTTATTGTCACCATAAACCTGTGCCAGTCTCTCAGGCCGAAAAACCCCCCTATCGTTAGACAATCTTATATAGCATAGGTTTAACTAGTAAGTAGACTAATCTATAATAGAATAAATACTAATTGGATAATTGGTTAACTCTTACTCTTAGTGTTCGCCACCCTACTTACCGCGAAGCTACATCTTGACTGGGTACACTGCCCGTTAGAGTGTTGCTTTTAGGTATAGTCGGCATAAAATAAATAGTAAAACTTGATAACCAAAATAACACCTACACGACAACACATCAAGTTTTTGGCGCCGCTGCCCGGGAGTGATTAGTTTAATCCTTATTCTTTTAGTATTTCTAACTTTTATCTTGTTTAGTGTATAATTGTTAATTCTAATTTCTAACTACTAATTGTTTGATTGAGTTATTTAAATTCAAGTTTGTAATTATCTTCATTTAAATTGTTTGATTTAATTTATCGCATTTAATTGTTTTATACAGTATTCTGTTCTGACTGATCAACCAATACGGCATATCCACCAGTTAGATACGACGTATCGAACCTTCTTATCAGGACAGCGTATTGAGTTTTACTGTCTAAATGACGTATCTGTTTCTCGACAATACGGCATATTCATAGAACTCTATATGGCGTACTGCTATTCAACAGACTTATATGGCGTATCCTAACCAATAAGATACGGCGTATTTGTCATCCGATACAGTTCTTGAACTTCGCAATCGGTTTTCTATTATGTTTTGTATGTTTTCTTCTACGAAAGCACATACTACTGATCATTATTGTTTAATTTTAGGAAATCGTTTGATAAATGCGATGGCAAAACCAATCACTTATGACTACATATCTGCTAATGAAAAAAGCTCCATCTCAAGCGACATCAATGTAAAAATGATCGAAAAGAAATTTATTGAGATTGAAGGAGAATTCTTGCTAAGAATACGCGATAACACTTTTCATGGGGTGGATGGAGAAGATGTGTATAAACACATCAATAGTTTCCTCGAAGTAGTTAAGCCACTCAAAATAAGGGGACTAAGTCATGATCGATTTAGACTTAGTGTCTTCCCTACCTCACTCTCAGGTGCCGCAAAAGAATGGTTTACAAATGAATGTAACGTCACTATATCTACTTGGGATGACCTGGTTGAAAATTTTATTCTAAAATTTCACAATCTTTGTGAACATAATGAGGAAACTGACGATGAAATCTATGACCCACACACGTTTGACGATGTTCTCGAAGTTCTTAAAATCGATAATGACTTGTTTCATTTAGATTCGCCTTTGTGAATAGCCTTTGAAGAATTTAACCTCCTTTTAAAAATTGACCCTGATCTTTTCACCTACGATATCCAATCGGTCATGACTTACGACGAATACAAAGAAGAGTTGAATAATAAAACACAAGGTGACGAGGAACCATGGTCAGAAAATAGGGTACAATACCAACTATGTGATCACGTATGTGAACCCTACCGCTTCAAAAATAGGAAAGCTAAATGGCCCACATGTACCTCTGATATTAACGGATTCTGTAACGGTAGGGAGCTGCTAGGAATGGTTCGGGTTAGAACCATAACCTATTTTCAAGATCATAGTTGGTATGATAAACTAGCTGATGGGAAACTGAAAGATGAAACCCTGGCATTTAAAGCTAAGACAGAAGAATCATGGGGAAACGCAACTCCTAGGGTATTAAAATTCTGCAGATGGTTGAAAAACTGCTTTGAAAACTTCCACGAACTTGAGTATGAAGTACTAGTGAAACTTCAAGAATGCTGGTGAAAAGTAAACACTCAGGAGATTTCTCCGTTCACTCGCATTGAAAACTTCAGACGGAGGGCATATGCAAACATAATGAATGAATAGGGGAATAATCATTGTCTTAACAGCAACCATATATCTGAAGGAAATCATGAAGCAAGGAACGGTGGTTGTGATAAAAAAAATCATGAAAACATGGACGATCCGACTCCTGATCAATCAAACTGCAATATCAGGAGATTCAAAATAATGAAATACTCATTCAATAATAATGAAGAATATATTACCATCAAAGAGTCTGAACACCTCAACCATTGTAAGAAGAGCCTCGACGCTTATCGTGAGCTATTACGCCTTACTAATGAAGGGTGGGTCGTGACAACACCAGATGAATGAGCCAAAGATAAAAAAGGTCGAACTTAAAGACCAGCTGAAACAAAACTGCTCCCCGGGAGACAACCCGGTTATGTTTTTAATTGTTTGTCGCATTTAAATTGTTTGAATTTTAATTTTAAAATTGAGTCTATCTGTCTACGGTGTATATAACCCCTCTGGATACGGCTTATGCATGTCTGAATAATTATCAGTTTTTAATTTCCAGTATTTAATTTCCAGTATTTAATTGTTTTCGCAGGTTTCCATACGGCGTATCCTAGGGTTTGGGATATGGCGTATTGTAACCTGTAAAGTTGTGTGTTTAATTGTTTGCTTGTATTGTAGGTTAGCGAAACCACGAATTGCACGAACGTCTTCTAACTTTTCTGCAGGACTGGTATGTGCTTAATTACACATACCTTTTACCTTTAAAAATGAGCTAAAATAACCAAAAACGGACTTAAAATGCCAA
>BQNB010161011.1:0-14730 GCA_026074375.1 Tanacetum coccineum
ACTTAGAAAATCAAAGTGTGGATTTGTTTTTATGGCTTATTGTTGCCGTGGGATTTGGAGTAGACAAGGAAGAAAGAAAATGAAATTTGGTTAAGTATAGAAGTATGTAAACATTTCTCATGCATGCATGGCTATTTATAGTATAAATATCTACTTAACCCAACCCTAGTTACTTTCTAACCCTAGTTAAGTTAGCATGACAAGTTTGAAAAAAAATGTGTAAGACTTACTTTATGTTAATATCTAGATATTATGTAAAAAGATGACTCTTGGTCTAATCTTCAAAATTTCGGCATTATATATATATATGATGTAATTTTAATTATTTTGAGTATTGGGTATAATCGTGGGTATTCGTTTAGGCGTAGTTAGGTTTTAGAACTTCCGGGTATGCCTAAACGTATTTTATTATGAAACGTAAGCATTTTACGTAGCCAATAAAAATAAGATGAACAAAGTTATTAATTATCCTCATAATAATCATATAACACTTGCTTGATGCAAACATTTAATCGTTTAATGCCCGTTTACATTGTATGATCATTTTCAGTTTACGCGATTTAACTTAAAGTTTACGGTTTAAGAGCAAACGCGTAAAACCCTAAAAATAAATTATGAATTTCATAATGTCATACAATGACCTAAAATACGAGGTGTTATAATATTAATGAATTCTAAAATTATGATTGGTGCCAATTCATTTTAGACTGTATCAAAGCCAAAGTGATGGAATTCAAACCGAGATCTTATTTTGCTGGGCCTCTCCTTCTTTTGGCGGTGTGTTTCCTCACTAAATTATATTTTATGTTTACTGAATTACTTATATTTGTTAATGATCATAACTAGAATTTCATGCATTAGTTCTGTTTTTAACTAGTAATGCAGTGGACTATATCTATAATGCATCATAGTATTTTAGATTAATAATGCAGCGGACTATAATGCTACTGCATTATAGTTGTTTTTTAATAACAAAAAATAAGTTCATATTACATTACATCAAAATATTTACTGCATTAAAGTTATTTTTTACTAACAGAATTTTTTTTCTAAAAACACAGGATATGAAAGATTGTTTGAATGATAACGTATCGAAGATAAAGGCACTGCTATTACTTTAGTTTAACATAGTAAAAATTTGTAATGTAGCATATTTGTTTTAGACTAGTAATACAGCGGACTATAATGAATTATATTATTTTAGACTAGTAATGCAGTGGACTATAATGCTACTGCATTATAGTTATAATCCACTGCAGCAAATTCTTTTTAACTAGTAATTCAGTGTACTATAGCTATAATGCAACATAATATTTTCTAACTGCATTATATTTAATGTTTACTGCATTACTTTTGTTTCTTAATGATCATAATTAGAATTTCATGCATTATATTGAATGTTTACTAATATTCATACATTTGTTTTGTAGCTTATATACGTCAGTTCAACGGTTTCTCCTACGACAACTGTTGAAAGAAAGGCTCCAATATTTAAAGCATGGAGTACAAAACTGTTGAAAAAAAAGAGAATCTGAAGAACTAAAAAGTGGAGGTTTTGGTAAACTTCCAATATTGGAAGGTTTGGAATTCATTGAACCAAAAAAGCCTAAATTAAAGAAGAAGAAATCTAAAGTATTGCTATTAGGTAAATTAAATATAAATTAAATTGACATTGACATAAATATATATAATAATATATATTTAAATGGTTTTTTTATCTTCAAACAGGTGATGGAAGTATGAGTAGAGAATAGGAACTTGAAGAGTTCAAAACCAAAACAGCTAAGGTAAAACTTCAGTTTAACATTGTAAACAATTGTACTGCAGCATATTTGTTTTAGACTAGTAATGCTGTATATTATTTTAGATTAGTAATGCAGTGGACCATAATGCTACTGCATTATAGTTATACCCCACTGCAGCAAATTGTTTTTAACTAGTAATGCAGTGGACTATAGGGAGTGTAGTGGCGTCTAAACCAAAGACAATGCAAGATGCAGTTGAAATTGCAACCGAGCTAATGGATAAGAAAATCCGCAATTGGTTGAACGCTAGTTCCGAGAGTAAAAGGAAGTTTGATGGTCATCTCAAGGAACACATCAGAACCAACAATACAGAACAAGTGGTTTAGAACACTGGTCGGGCCTACACTGCCTTGCCAAGGTCGGGGGAGAAAAGCCATACGGGGATCATTAAGCCCCTTATGCGCTTAAGCAATTATCACCATGATGGTCCATGTGCTCCAAAACATGCTACTAATGCAAACAAAGTTAGCATTTTTTGCCCGTTGAATTGTAGGAAGTACGGTAAATGCCTAACAATGCTAACAAACCAGAGGGAACGCGGTCGGGTAGACAGCTACTTGTATTAAGTGTGGCGCCAAGTGGCATTTCAGAGGGTAGTGTTCCAAGCTAAAAGAAACAAACAACAGCGTGTGGTAAACCAAGGCGGAATATAGCAATGCTCCGCGAAAGGTGTATGAGGTAGCCGTGCAGGGGTCTGACCCAGACTCAAATGTCGTTGACGGGTACGTTCCTTCTAAACAACCTCTATGCTTCTGTCTTATTTGATACTAGTGCCGATAGAAGCTTTGTTTGTCTACGCATTTAGCTCCCAAATTGATATTCACGCCAACTATCTTAGTACAATTATGAACGTTGAACTAGCCGACGGTGAGAAGAATTGGGTTGAACACTACCCTTAGGGGCTTGTTACTTAAATTTACTGAACCACCCATTACATAGACTTAATGCCGTAGGAACTCTTGGTAAGTTTGACGCTTATAATTGGTATGGATTGGTTGGCGATTAGTACCAAAGCGATCATTGTTTGTGCGGAGAAGATTGTTCGCATCCCCTGGGGAAATGAAACTCTAATCGTACGCTGGTGACGGGGTATACGGGGAAACGAGGGACTCGATTGAACATCATTTCGTTTTGCACCACAAACTCAGAAATTATTGGCTAAAGGGATGTCAAGTCTTTTTGGCCAGTCTACCACGAAGAAGGCGGAAGAAGTCGAAAAGGAAAGAAAACGACCTTGAGGATGTACCCATTGTTCAAGATTTTCCCGAAGTATTTCTTGAGACTTCCTGGGTTTCCTCGACTCGGACTAGTGAGTTTCCAATTGTTTTTGGGTACATGGTGCTGCACTTTGTAGCACGGGCACCTTATCGATTGGCGCCTTCTGAAAATGAAAGAGTTGTCGGAGCAACTGAAAGAGCTGTCTGACAAAGGCTTTATGAGACCCAGTTCCTCACCCTGGGGAGCTCCGGTCTGGTTGTCAAGACTAAAGGAGGAATCATTCAGGATGTGCATGATTATCGGGAATTGAATAAAACAAACGATGAAGAACCATTATCCATCTCCTAAAGAATTGATGATTTATTTGATCAGCTTTAAGGGTCGAGTGTTCTACTCGAAGATCGACCTAAAGGTCGGTTATCCACAACTGACTGGGTTTCGAGAAGAAAGACCATTCTGAGACGCTTTTAGACGTTACGGCCATTATGAATTTCAAGTTATGCCATTTGGTTTGACAAACGCACCTGCCGTATTCATGGACCTTATGAATCGGGTGTGCAAACCATATTTGGATAAATTCGTAATTGTCTTTATTGATGATATTCTGATATATTCGAAGAACAAGCAAGAACACGAAGAGCACCTTAAGTTAATCTTAGAGTTGCTTAAGAAAGAGGAGTTGTATGCCAAATTTTCCAAGTGTGAATTTTGGATTCCTAAAGTACAGTTCCTCGGTCACGTGATTGACAGCCAGGGTATTCACGTGGACCCTGCCAAGATCGAATCCATTAAAGATTGGGCATCTCCTAAGTCACCAACGGAGATTCGTCAATTTTTAGGTCTTGCTGGGTATTATCGAAGATTCATCGAAGGATTTTCGAAGATTGCCAAACTAATGACCAAGCTCACTCAGAAAAAGGTCAAGTTTGAGTGGGGTGACAAACAAGAAACAGCGTTCCAACTGTTGAAGCAGAAGTTTTGTAGTGCACCAATTATGGCTTTACCTGAAGGAAGCGAAGATTTTATCGTATACTGCGATGCTTCGATCAAAGGTTTGGGCGCTGTGTTGATGCAAAGAGAGAAGGTGATTGCTTATGCATCACGCCAACTAAAAATTCATGAGAAGAACTATACGACTCATGATTTGGAACTTGGAGCGGTAGTGTTTTCTCTGAAACTCTGGAGACACTATTTGTACAGAACCAAGTGTACGGTGTTCACGGATCACAAGAGTCTACAACACATTCTTAATCAAAAGGAGCTGAATATGAGGTAACGTCGTTGGTTAGAATTACTTAGTGATTATGATTGCGAGATTCGTTATCACCCAAAGAAAGCAAATGTTATCGATGACGCCTTGAGCAAGATAGAACGAGAGCCACCATTAAGGGTTCGAGCTTTAGTCATGACTATAGGTTTGAATCTCCCCAAACAAATTTTGGATGCTCAGACTGAAGCACGAAAACCAGAGAACATCAAGAACGAAGATGTTGGAGGTATGTTGGTTGAAAATTCTAAGGATCCAGAGAAATTTAGAATAGAAAAGTTGGAACCCCGTGCGGATGGAACTCTATGCTTCAATGGCAGGAGTTGGTTACCAGACTATGGTGATTTGAGGACTGTGATCATGCACGAGTCCCACAAGTCAAAGTATTCAATCCATTCGGGTTCTGAAAAGATGTACCAAGACATGAAAAAGCTATATTGGTGGCCCAATATGAAGGCAAACATCACCACCTATGTTAGCAAATGTTTGACTTGTGCCATGGTCAAGGCAGAACATCAAAGGCCATCAGTATTGTTGGTACCTCAATGGAAGTGGGACAACATCACTATGGATTTTGTTACGAAGCTTCCTAAGTTGTCATAAGGCTATGATACTATTTGGGTGATTGTTGACCAACTTACTAAGTCCGAAATCTTTGTACCAATGAGAGAGACTGATTTGATGGATAAACTTGCAAGAATGTACCTAAAGAAGTTGGTCACGAGGCATGGAATACCTCTCTCGATTATTTGTGATCATGACCCTAGGTTCGCATCAAATTTCTAGAGGTCACTTAAGAATGCTTTGGGTACTAGTCTGGATATGAGTACTGCGTACCATCCACAAACAGATGGACAAAGCGAGAGGACTATTCAAACTCTCGAGGATATGTTGCGTGCATGTGCAATCGACTTTGGGAAGGGTTGGGTTAACCATTTTCCGTTAGTCAAGTTCTCATATAACAATAGCCATCACGCTAGCATCAAGGCCGCACCATTTGAAGCACTTTACGGTCTAAAGTGTCGTTCACCCATTTGTTGGGCTGAGGTTGGAGAAGTTCAACTCACTGGTCTAGAAATTGTGCAAGAAACAACTGAGAAGATCGTTCAAATCAAGCAGAGAATGCAAGCTGCTCATGATCGACAAAAGAGTTACGTGGATCTAAAGCATAAGCCAATGGAGTTTCAAGTTAGGGATAAAGTTATGCTTAAAGTTTCGCCTTGGAAAGGGGTCGTACATTTTGGCAAACGAGGGAAGTTGAACCCTAGGTACGTTAGACCATTCAAGGTGTTGAAAAAGGTTGGATCCGTTGCTTACAAGCTCGAGCTTCCAGAAGAACTGAGCAGAGTTCACAATACATTTCATGTATCAAATCTGAAAAAGTGTCATTCCGACGAACCATTAGCCATTCCATTGGATGGACTTCATATAGATGACAAGCTTCATTTTGTCGAGGAGCCAGTGGAAATCATGGATCGTGAAGTTAAACGGTTGAAGCGAAGCCGAATCCCATTAGTCAAGGTTCGATGGAACTCCAAGAGAGGTCCTGAGTTTACGTGGGAACGTGAAGACCAATTCAAGAAGAAATACCCACACCTCTTCACCAAGACCGCACCGTCATCAAGTGCTGCATCGTGAGCCTTGAGGACAAGGCTCGTTTAACGGGGGAAGTCTATAACACCCCGTGTTTTCAAGTCATTGACGACGTCGATAAATCTACTATTTATTTTTAGTGTCGTACGCGTTTGCTTGTAATTTCATGTATTAAGTAAAATCGCGTAAGCTAAAAATTTGCGTTCAATGTAAACGGGCACCAAACAATTAAGCATTTACATCAATCAAGTATTAAATAATTATTTTGAGAATAATTATGGTCTTTGTTCATTTTATTTTTATCGGTTACGTAAAGTGTTTACGTTTCGCGATAAATTGCGTTTAGGCATACCCGGAACCACCAAAACTTTTCTACGCTTCAACAATTACCCACTTTTATACCCAAAACATTAGTCGAGTTCACATATAACAATAGCTTTAATCAACGCTTAGCATCAAAGCGCAACCAATTAAAAGCACTCTAACGGTCGAAAGTAGTCGTTCACATCCATTTGTTTTGGCCGAGTTTAGGAGAAGTTTTTAAGCTCACTGTCCAAAATATTGCAAGAAACAACTGAGAAATTCATTCAAATCAGCATGAATGCAAGCTGCAAAGCGATCGACACAAAGATTACCTCCGGATTTAATAGCGTAAACCGATGACTTTCAAGTTAAAGGATAAAATTATAGCTTAAAGTTTCGCCTTAAAAGGGTGTACGTTTTGGAAAATGGGGATTGGAACCCTAGTACGTTGGACCAATTCAAGGTGTTGGAAAAAAGGTTAGAATCCGTTGCATACAAGCTTGAGCTTCCTGAAGAGCTAAGCCGGGTTCACAATACATTTCATGTATCCAACTTGAAAAAGTGCCATGCCGACGAACCATTAGCCGTTCCATTGGATGGACTTCACTTTGATGACAAGCTTCAATTTATCGAGGAGCCGGTAGAAATCATGGACCATGAAGTTAAACGGTTGAATCAAAGCCGCATTCTACTAGTTAAGGTTCGATGGAACTCCAGGAGAGGTCATGAGTTCACATGGGAACGCGAAGATCAATTCAGGAAGAAATATCCACACCTTTTCACAAAGACCGCATCATCGTCAAGTGCCGCGTCTTAAGCCTTGAGGATAAGGCTCACTTAACTGGGGGAGACTATAACACCCCGTGTTTTAGGGTCATTGACGTCGTCAATAAATTCACTATGTATTTTTAGTATTGTACGCGTTTGCTTTTAATCGTAAACGTTAAGTTAAATCGCGTAAGCTAAAAATTATCGTTTAACATAAACGGGTATCAAACAATTAAACGTTTACATCAAGCAAGTATTAAATAATTATTTTGAGAATAATTATGGTCTTTGTTCATTTTATTTTTATCGGTTACGTAAAACGTTTACGTTTCGCGATAAAATACGTTTAGGCATGCCCGGAACCACTATAATTAATTTAAGCTTCAACAAATACTTAGTTTTACATCCAACACTCAAAGTTTTATTAAACTTTACCCAAGTTAATGTTGTTAGTCACATATTATATAAAGATAAACAAGCTAGAAACTAAACATTTCAAGTATAACATGTATACTTTTACCTTTACTCTTTTAATCTCATATAATGAAAGTAACTATAAGATATTGTCCATAAAATATACAAGACACAAATTTGGTCTTCTCCCCCTATCCTATGTATACAACAACATTAGGGATAAAGAGCACACAAACTTTCCCATTTGTCATGTACAACAATACCTCCATAAACTAGCCATGTCTTATTCCTTGAACGACCACCCCCCCCCCCCCCCTTTGAAAGTCTTGGTCAAATTTCTTCTACTTTGACTACCCTTTTTCATATATATATATTACATGCATACAATAGGATAACATATACACTCTTATACACTTATCAAAAAAATCAACTTTTCCTCCCTTTTTCTCTCCCTTTTGGCCACGACAAACATACACCCCCTTAAATAATTCATACAAATTTTTATTCAACACATACAAGTAATCTCACATCATATCTAAGATACCTCAAGGTGATTTAAAGTATTGGTTAATCATTTACAAGTGTGGAAGCAAGAAAAGGAAAGATAGGGTTTCCTTGGTTAATTAGGGTTTCAAATCTTGCAAGCTTGGGTTTAAAGTCTAAATAAGGGTTTTAGCACATATTTTTCATCATCATTATTCATCATAAGGTCATCTAAAAGCCCTTATCTTTTCATTTCATGAGTTTATATGTATATGATGTTCTATGTAGCAAAATCATCACTTAGGATATGTTTAACTTGTAAAAATGGATTTTTCTTGTAAACATGATTTTATGAACTTGTACACATGTTATATGGATGGTATTATGAATTATAAAAGGAAGATAAGTCCTGTAACACTCATGGTTTATGTGTAAAAATGGATATGTATAAACTAGTGATTAAAGTTTACTTAAGAAAGTTATGGTTTAAAATTGTTGTTATGGACTTGTTAACTTGGACATTTGGACAAGATATGGACTAATGGACTTTATTATATGTAAGATATATAAGGGGTTCAAAAAGAAAAAGCTATAAAATATTGGATGTATTTTAATTTATTGAAAAGTAATATATTAACCAAAGTATATAATTTAAGTATATAAAAGATATAAAAGTGCTGTTTTGATTTCTGAATTTCAGACAGTGATTTGATGTTTTTTACAAAAAGTAGTACACCTCATGACGATTCCAAATATGTAAAGAACTCGAAAAACCGCCTTATAACGAAAAAGATACGGCAAAAATACGTTTTACGATAATAACCGGAGTTATAAAAGAATTTTTATAAAAACTTGTTATAAAAATTCTACAAACAGAAGGTTTGATATTTTTATTAAATCACACATATTTTTAGGATTCCAAAACAATAAGAAACGTAATTTTTCGATTAAAAACGAAGAAGTTATGAATTACGCGAGTTTATATACTTAAAATGTATAAAAATACTTTTATAAAAACTATTTTATAAAAATATTTATTTTTCATTGAAAGAAACATTTATTTGTATAAACACAATAAAAATAGAAACTTTAATTACTGAGAACGGTGCTCGAAAGAATTACTAAAAACGGAGCTAAAACGAATAAAATACGACGTTTACGATAATTAAAGTTTATAAAAGTAATTTTATAAACTATGAACAGTAAAAATTACTGTTCATCAGCAGACCCCACTTTATAAAAATGTGATAATTTTGATAACGAAGACGTGCTCGAAGGAATCGCTAAAATCGGGATTAAAACGAATAAGTTGTTGCATTTACGGGTTTTACGACAATTAAATTTATAAAACGTCATAAACAGTAAAGTACTGTTCATCAGAAGGTTATAAAACTAAAAAATGAAATATTTTTATATATCATCGTAATACGAAGACGTGGACCGTAAGAACACAGAAACAGTTTAAAACAGGAAAAGTTATGCTGTTTTTACTAAAACGATAAAATTATAAACGTTTTCGCTTTAATAACAACGATATATAATTACAATAGATGGAGATGAGGCTATCATAAGAAATTGTATACGAATATTAGTTATCAAAAGTGTATAGTACTTAACAACCTAAGTTTGATTAGGTTTGCCTTCGGAATCGTCTGTGGACTCGTTATTTCACTTACTCAATTATTACTCATTCACTTCACTGCTGAGGTGAGTTCATAGCCCCACGTTTTACATGATTTGTTTTATAAGTTTTTGGGGTGAGAAACATGCATTGTTTTACAATTGGACACAAGTGGTTAAGTTTTACATTATGATTACGTGTTTGCCTAAGTAGCGATAACCCTAGTTGAGTCCCATTAACATGAACCTAATCAGTTACTAGATTGTGAGCGAGTGAATGTTATAATGATCTATGGGATTGACATCCCGTTCTGGTTGAATTAGCTATCATTTGGGCAACGAACGTATACCATGTCGAACATAGGATGTTGTGGGTTAGAACATCATCACGGGCAATGTAGGGTGCCATTTTATAAGGTATTCCATTTATGTCGAGCTTCAGTGTCATGTGACTTAGGGACAACGTAATTACATTTATATGATGTCCTGGCATCTGTTTTGCATTATCATACACTTGGGAAATCTTATGGTCCTATAATATACGAATTATCAAACCTATGAAATTCACCAACATTATTGGTTGACTGTTTTAAAGCAATATTTTTCACAGAGGTCAATAAGCACTAGGTGCAAGGGATACATTGGTGGTTTTGATTGGATATCAAGCATTAAAGATTTTGGTCGCACTAACATTTTGGTATATTTTGTTATGGGCTAGATATCTTTGTATTTTTAGCAAGTGAACAAGTGAAGCTTCGGGCTTATGTAACAAATACTTTGTAAAATCCAATGTATCGATTTTAAAAGACTTTTTGGTCGTTCTATATATATCTTGTGTTATTGATCTATGAAGTAACACGCCCCGGACCCTTATTCTGCTGCGACCCAATTTGGGGGTGTTACACTTTCTCTTACATAAAAAATTTGCCTTACATGTAAAAATAAATAAATATATTTTCCCACTTCTCTCTTTCACATATACGGAGTAACTTTTATTTCCCTCACATATACTAACTTTTCTGACAAACCCCCTCCGGCCAACCCCACCGGCCACCTCGGCGCCAACCCCACTGCACCATCGTTAGATAGTCACCACCGTGTTAGCCCCACAGGGTAACCACCATCGCCAACCGTCTGTATGAATTATTCCACCAGATCCGAACGACAACTGACAAAAGAGAGTGTAAACCCGATCACAATTTCTAAGATTTTATGAAAGTATTTTGTAATTTTTAAGATATGACTTTGTGGAACTTTTAATTCATGATCTTGTTTTGAATATGAATAAATAGTTTCCAAATCTAGTTTTTTAAGTATGCTTTGTGGATGTGATTATAGATCTAATTTCAACACATTTTGGGATTTTTTCTGGCGATTTTTGAACAATCATACGTCACAACCGGCTTCGCCACTCAATCCTGGCCAAAACCCACCAAGTGAACTACCAGCAGCACTTCACGCGTCCCCACGCGCTGGTGATAGCCGCCGGAACATACATTTTGTATTTAGAGGTTTTCCTAGTTTTTGAAAGTGGATCCAAGTTCTCCGTCAATAATATTCGGAGATGGGACACAAGAAAAAATAAAGAGATAGATAATACTTTAGAGATGGAAATAATTGGGTGATTAAAAAAAGTAGAAGAGAGAGAGAGAGAGAGAGAGAGAGAGAGAGAGAGATAATGTTTATTAGTTTTGAGTTATTTTTTGGTCTTGGAATGATTAAGTATATGAGTCAAAGTCAGATTGGTGTGCCACTCCTAAAGTGTGGTGTGGAAACCCGAGAAAAAAGAAAAAAAAAAAAAGTGGGAAAAAACAAAAAAAAGGAAATAAAAATAGGGGGGGTTAAAAAAAATAAAAACAAGCCTATTTTTATACCCTTAAATCATGCTACCTTTGCCCCTCATAAGATTCTACTTTTAATTCATGAAATAGATGTTATTAGCTTTTTTATTCAAGAACGTTTTGTTTCTTGATGTTTTCTATATAGATTTTACAATTTAAAATAAGTCTTTTTGGCAATTGACCCAAAAAGTTTAAATCCTTTATATATGGTCTCGCCGACACAACGCATGTAAACTTGTACTTTGTGTTAATTTTCTTTTTAACTTATCATACAAAGGTTGGTTGAAGTATTAAAACCTATTTTGCTCAAGCCTAAAAGTATTGTATATCTTTTATCTTAATTTTTCAGAGCTATAATTCTAAAGAAAATTTGTGTGGTCATGTGTACCGCATGTGTATACTTTTAGCGAATAAAACAAAGACACGTCATACACACCTCGCACACAACGTATATGATTTTCAAGTGTCATTGTTAATAATTTTTTTATTTGGTAAAAAGAAATAATCTGAAGATACTGGCTTTACCTTTGAACTAGAAGTAGTGTTCACACATACCTATTCAATTCCAGAGTAGGAAAACTCAGACTTTATGGAAAATATTCATATAATTTGGTCATAGGTGAGGGACCGCATATTCTATAACATAATAAGGGTGCGTTTGTTTTGAGGGTTAATGTTGAAATTAGGGGGTGGGGGGGGGGCTTTGTGATAGAAAAGGATAAAATAAATTGTTTAAGTTGAACTTTTTGGGTATCAGGTATTTGGTTGTGAATCTAAAAAAGGATAGGTTTTGGAAAGAAAATGAGAAAGGCAGGTTTTGATAAAAACAATGTGGGCCCTTAGACACATTTTGATAAATAAAGTGGGTTATTTATGTTTTATCTCTTATCTTTCTTTTTTTTAAATGTAAAATAATACATTTTTATTTTAAAATAATATCTTAAATTATAATTAAAATATAAAATCTATTAAATAAATATAATTTATCTCTCCTACACCAACATCAAATCTCAATCCTATACCAAATCTAAATTCAACCCCTTCTATAAACCAAACGCACCCTAAATCCACACATGGTGATGTTTTTTGTGCCCTTTTTATTTTTACTATAAAAATTATAGTAGGCATGTCATCTTTTAGCTTTAGATAAACACATAAGTCCTTTTTTACTATTTACCTATTTTTTTTAGAGAAGACTTTATAGACACATTGTAGATTGCAGGCTAAAAGACATCTTTTCATCAAAGTATTTATTTATTATTTTATGAATAAAGCCATATACAAAAGTTTTCGATTAGTTGACATGTATAGGCACATCTTCACTCGCACATAGCATGCTTTTGCTCAAGTCCTAACTTTTTTAAACTCTTTTTTTCTTGTAAAGGCTAGTGTTTTGACCAAACATAAGAATACTGTCTAGCCAACTGCTTACTTCTGAGACAATTCAAGCTCTTTTTGTACCTAAAACATCACTATTTTGAACTACTCACATAGGCAATTTATGTTTTGCTTTTAGAGCAGTGGGTATCCTAAGTCATGGCTTGAGCCATCCCTGAAAACGCCACTTGATGGCACGAGACCCACATCGCACCTCGCGTTTTCAAGTGCTGAGCCACCACCACCACACCAAATGGTCCTGGAAAACGCCAAATAATGGCATGAACCCCATCGTGAGACTTTGTTTTTTAGGTATTTTTCTCGAGTTATGGGAAAATGCCAAAAGTCAGGGTACTTGATGTTGGTTTGTGCTCATGTCATACGGATATTTATACGGCTAGAAATGCGTGAGCCTACGGGGTCACACACGTATACATTTAGGTATCCAATTCTATTAATATTAATAAAAAGTAATTGTATATTTTTATTTATATTAATTATACGATTCGACGTTTGAACACTAAAGGCCGTTAATTAGTTCGTTAGATGTAACTAACTAATAAGGCTTTTTAATTAATGAGTAATTAAATGTAATTAACCATAAATAAATAAAAAAAAGAAAAAGTCAAAAAGTCCCCAAAGGGTGTTGGACTTTGTTCTACCGGTTAGGAGGCCCAAGGGGGTATTGGGTTGGGTTTTGAGCTATCTTTTCCTACAAGGAATGTAATTTAGGTAAACCCTAAATCTATCCCTATATAAGGAGGATCTTAGAGCTCATAATTATCATCCCTTGTTTTTCCTCTCATCTTTGGTTTGATCAAACATAACAACCCTTTAGGGTTTTTTTTGTGTTTTGATCTTATTGGTGTGCACATATTCGTTGGTCAAGAACTAGCATTCGGGTGATACTGCTAGACGTGTAGTGTATGAACTTCATGGAGGTTACTTACTTTAGTAACTAGAAGTAGTTTTCGGTAAGCACGTTTATTACACACGTGCGTCCTACTTTCAAGATCCTCGTAGTTTCACTAAGCCTTGTCTTTGCTAGTCATACGATTACGATTAAACTACGAGCTATGCTATTCTAGTTAATACACGGGGTGACCGAGTCTTTTTCGAAAACCTAACAACTAAGAAAATAAGTTAGGAGATGATAAGAATTTTAGAGAGAAGTTAGAGAGAGAAAGTAGAGAGAAGAAAAATGATATGGTTGATTACAATGTAAAAATACAAATGAGACCAACACCCTCTCCATGTGTGGAGGGGGTTCATTTTATACCCAAGCCTTCTAGTTGGCTCATGGGCTTTCTAAATGGGTCAGGCTTGGCTTAACTTGGGCTTTGAACCCTATACATGGACAATATTTGATTACATTCCAAGCTCGTTAATACCCGACTAGCCTATTACTTTACAAGACCTAATTTGACTTTATATGACCGATAAGATTCTTGTTTGACTTAATATAATTAAGGCTAACAATCTCTCCCAATGTTGAGGTCTCTTTCTTCAAACTCCTCCGTTGTTGAGGTCTTCTTTATGTGAAGGACTTGATCTTTTGTGTTGACATTCTTGTACGACCGATAACATTCTTGTAGGAGGTTGCTTTGTTTTATCATTGTCTCCCCTGACGTTAAAGATATGACTTTTGACGTTTATGTTTTGCCTTGTTTTGGTCTTGTCTTGTTTGTAATGGCTTTGTTCATTCATGCTTTGTGATCTTGATCTTGAGCCTTTATCTTTTTGACTTTGAGTTCTTGAGATCGTTACCTTGCATCATCTCCTTGACTTGAATCATCTTGATTTGACTTCCTTGATCATCTCTTGACCAACATGCTCATACTTGTTACATTCTTGTTTTACATATATGATTATAAGTCTCTCCCCCAATTGACGATTCTTTATTTGATTATGAGGCTCTTTGATGGTTGGGAAGATTAGAATTAACTATCTTGACGTTGAATGATTAACTTTCAAATCTTAAGTATGAGCATGTGGTTTATGAATCCGACTTCGCCGGAATGAGGCTGCAACACCATTGTCT
>BQNB010161012.1:0-14729 GCA_026074375.1 Tanacetum coccineum
ACTCTCTTACAAAATACACATTCTCAAAATCTAAATTACCAGTTTTGATTGTACATTTGCCTGTGATTTTCCCTCCTTTGTGGTTACCTCCAAAGGCAATATATCCTCCATTAATTTCTTCAAAGTCAGTAAGATAGGACATGTTCCCTGTCATGTGCCTTTAGCATCCACTGTCAATCACTCCTTTCTCCTGCAAATCTTGCTGTGAATTGCCCTAATAATAAGGTAAGAAAATCAGTCTCTTTTGGGGACCCAAGAAATCACTGACTTGGATCTGCCTTGTACATCAATATAATCAAATCTTTTAAATATCATTGATGCACTGTTGAGTTTGGAAACATGGTCTAAATTTTTTTGCTTTGGTCTCCAAACCCAACAAGCTGAGGCCTTAACATCATTAACCTGGTTTCTCTTAACATCATTAAGTACAGCTTTTGGCCTAGCAGTATTAACCGTTTGATTGAAATTACTATTTTTAGTTGTTGTTTTGTTGTTAATGAGCCTTTTAACAGTTGAATGTACTTTATTAAAAACATTTTTCATTGGTCTTGCACTATTCACTATTGTTCTAGGTAGAGTAGTATTAACTGGTCTAGCAGTAGTAAGTGATATTAGGCCTAACCTCATTAATACTGCTTTTGGAACTATGTTCCTTTTAGGACTGGGGTGAGTCATTCTAGAAAAATTCTGGTGATTCACCCTCTGAGTATAGTTCCACACTGGTTTTACCATCTTTTTATTATTAAACTGTCTCTTATGGTTATCACAATCATACTGGAAGTGATCAAAACTTCCACATACATAACAAGCTTTGTTAAACATCTCAAAATTACTTCCTAATCTTTGAGACATCATATTATTCTAGTTTCTTTGATTGCCTCTAGGAGTATGAGTGTTTTGCCTATTTTGCTCAACATGATTAACAGTTTTCCTAGCAGTCTTTTCTTGATGTTTAGGTTTGACAAACTCTATCTTTGCAAAACTAGACTTAATTATTTTCTTCTAAGTTTTAGTTTGAGACACATTTTCTTCCTCACTATCAGACACCCAATCCTCAATAATTAGAGCACCATTATTCTTCCTAACTGCTTTAGACTTTGCTTCACTGGTCTTAACTACAGGCTTCACTAACTATAGGCTCACTAACTATAGGCTCATTCACAAACTCTTCTAGACCAGAGAATGACAAATCAGGTTTTAGAGGCATAAAGTTTCCTATATAGGGAGGTGGAACAGTATTATACCCTAAACTTGTTTTGCACTTATCAACTATCTGACAGTCTATTAGTTTGCTTAAGCTTTTAGATGAATTCTCAAAATTTTCTACTGTTAGCTGAATTTCATCTTTTTGTTTTTGAGCCAGTTCCAACTTCCTCCTAAGCTCTATAATGGCTACTTCTCTTAAATGAATCTTAGGTTTTAAGACCTTGATATATTCCTCATAAACAGCCTCATTTTTCTTATAAACTAGAAGTCTTGCTTCTACAGACTCTAAACCTGTTTTATAAGCAATAGCATTTAACTTAGATGTCCTTAAGTCTTTTAACAATTGTTCATTTTGTTCTTTAATAATATTAACATTTTCCAAACAAGATGATGAACAGTTTGAATCAGTAGATACCTCAGAGTTAGAACTTGTAAAAGAGTAAGCCATGAGTGCAAAGTTAGTTGGACCTTCTTCTGCTTGATCACTCTAATCATAACCAGAACCATCACAAGACACCAAAGCATTAGAAGTAGTTATCTCCACTGGCACAACCCTTCTTGTGTTCTCCCTATTCCTATTTTCTTGGTTCCTTGGAGCCCTGCACTTCCTTGCAAAGTGTCCCCTTTTGTGGTAGTTGTAACACTCCACCTTAGACTTATCAAACCTAATGGTTTCATTACCATTAACAGTAAGCTTTCTTCTAGTGTTCTTCAAGAATCTCCATGCCCTTATTGTTAGCATAGCCATCTGACACCTCAAGTCCATCTCTTCTAAATCATCAGGATTAATTTGTTGCAAGTCCTCATTGTCAAGTTGTGGACTATTTTGTTAACTTATAAAGAAAGCACAAATAATAGCATCACTTAAGTTATCAATTGTTGTTGAGTTAATAGCAGTAGCTTGAGTGCTAGCAGTTGTAACATCATGAGCAGTATTAACTACTTCATTTGTACTGCTGGTGCTGTCTGAGGACACAAAGGCCACGTTTTGTGTGTTTGTACTAGAGCTTGATGTCTCTTTGACCTCTGGTTCATAGATCTTCATGTTGTTGTAAAGATCATCCAGGCTTAATGTATTTATCTCAGGCTTGTTCCTCCACATAATGGTATGTGTTTTCCATTCTAGTGACAGACTTCTTAAGAACTTTTGATTCACATCTTTTTGTCTTGTGAGATACTTTCAAGCATGACTCTCTAACTGATTGATAAGCTTTTGAAGCCTATCAAAGGTTTGGCTCTAACACCTTTGAGCTTAGATGCAGTAAAATTTTCATATTGCTGCTTTAGAAGATTCCTTTGAGTCTTTTTAGTAGCATCATTCCCTCCAAACCTCTTCTTAATAGCTTGCAGCAATGACTTGGCATCTTTGATGGAGTTAAACTTCAATTGATGTTTATTAGGGATGCCCATCAATAAAGTGCTTCTTGCCTTCAGCTCTAACCTCCTTTGTGCCTTTTCTTCAGCAGTTAAAGAAGCAATTATAGACTCAATACCTTCAACAAGTTTTATTATTAGAGGTGCATTACCATTCTCTATGACTTCCTATAGAGAATAATCAACCATTTGGATGTACTTGCCATCTCACCTCTAAAGCTCTACTCCCTGTTTGAGCATAGGCACTTTTTGATGCAGCACCCTATGTACTGAGTCTTGATCCATGTCTTTTTAGTAAAGTTTCTTAAAGCAACAAGCTCTAATACCACTTGTTGATCCCACTTCAATGGATCTTGAATTCCTTAGCTTGTGTAAGGTTTAGTTATGCAAGATAAATCCTACACAACTTATGATAGAAACATTGTTTGATAATACTAAAGATTATGCGGAATTGGGGAAAAGAATGGTTTATAAAAAGTTAGTTTTTGTGAAATTTTCTCATACCCCATCAATGTAAGTTGTTCAAAAATGGTAGAATTTGGTAAACAATCAACACCTTCCTCATCTGCTAGTTGAAGATCTCTTCTAACAGATGATTCAGTGATGATTATCTTCTTGCCATCTACTAGGGCATGTAACTGTTCTTCCCCATTGATAGTTTTGGCCATGACAGTAGACCAGAACTGTTCAATGCAAGAAATATATATAGTAGGATTAATCGTTAATGCATACCTTATAGGGTGTGCATTCAAAAAATCCACAATTTGTTCAAACCCATCACTCTCTGTGGGTTTAGACAAAAATGCGACCATATTATGAGTATCTGCAAACTTTAGAGTCGTCATTTGTGTTGGGTTTTGATAATGGATGATAAAATTAAGTTAGGGTTTGTAATTGGAGAGTATTTGAAAGAATGAAATCGATTAAATGATTGATTGAAACCCTTAATCGAAGTATTTATGAAAAATACCCTCAACAACCCAGCAGTAGTAACTCAACAGTAGTAAGTTATGCCTAGCAGCATTAACTTTGAGTCACTAGCATTAACTCTAATTCCATTCCAAACATCATTCCCATCATCAATCTAACACCTTTCTTTGCTTATCCTGTAAATTATTAGTCCAAAAACTAAGAAAACACAAGCCATAGCAATTTTCATAATTATCACAGTATTAATTATACCTAACAATATTAAGTATAACTAACAGTAGAAACTCAGCAGTATTAAGTATAACCAGCAGTACTAATTATACTTAACAGCATAAACTTTTAATGACATGAATAACGGTACTAATTCATACAAAACTCTACAAAAACATAAAAAGATAAAATACTTTAAAGATTTAGCATTCCAATACTAACAATCAAATATTGAAATCTACTTACATCAAAAGCTTTTGTAAGCAAATCTGCAACATTCTTGTCAGTATGGATTTTGACCATTTGAATAAATTTCTTTTCATTGCAATCTCTAATAAAATGATGTCTGATCTCTATATGCTTTGTTTTTCATAAAAAACAAGATGTTTAATTATGCAAACAGTACTGTTATTGTCAATAAAGATCTTGGTATGCATAAAATTGTACCCATAATCAAGTAGTTGATTCTGAATCCAAAGCACTTGTCCATAACAACTTGAAGCAGCCACATACTCAGCTTCTGTTATGGAATTTGCAACCACTATCTGTTTCTTGCACTGCCATGATATTAATCTACATCCAAGGAATTAACAACCTCCTGTTGTAGACTTCCTATCCAAGCTTGCTCCAGCATAATCACTATCAGTGTATGCTACTGAATCAAAAGGAGAATCTTTTGGATACCAAAGGCCCAATATTGGTTGACCTTTTAAGTACCTAAAAATCCTTTTCACAACATGAAGATGTGAAACCTTTAGATTGACTTGGTATCTAGCACAGATACACACTGCAAACATGATGTCAGGCCTTGAAGATGTAAGATACATCAATGAACCAATCATTGACCTTTACATATGAACATCCACTTCTTCACCATCTTCATCCTTGAGTAGAGGCTTTTGAGTTTCCATTGGTGTGCTTGCAGTCTTGACTTCTATAAACCCAATTTTCTTTAAAATTTCAGCAACATATTTATCTTGACTAATAAATATGCCATCCTTCTTCTGCTTCACTTGTAATCCCAAGAAGAATGTAAGTTCTCCCATAGAACTCATCTAAAATTTCTCATGCATCAACTTCTCTAATGCAATGCATAGATCCATATTTGTTTAACCAAAGATGATATCATCCACATAAACTTGGACCAACAAAATATCACCTTTGTACCTTTTGATGAATAAGGTCTTGTCAATTTTCCCTCTTTGAAACCCATTGTCTAACAGATATGTTGACAAGGCTTCATACCAAGCTCTAGGAGCTTGATGTAGTCCATACAATGTTTTTTTAACCTTGTATACTCTATCAGGAAAGTCTGGATCTTCAAATCCTGGTGGTTGTCAAATTTTACACCTTTCTTTAATCTTTCCATAGAGAAAAGCACTTTTTACATCTATTTGATACATCACAAAATCTTTAAATGAAGCATAAGCTAAAAATAGCCTAATTGCTTCAATTCTTGCAACAGGGGCAAAGACTTCATCATAGTCAATCCCTTCTTCTTGTGTGTACCCTTGAGCAACCAATCTTGCTTTATTTCTTCACAATTCCCCTTTCATCCTTTTTATTCCTAAAAACCTATTTAGAGCCTATAGCCATTTTTCCATTTGGTAAATCCACTAAAGTCCAAACTTATTATAACTTGAATTGTAGAAGCTCTTCCTGCATAGCCTCTATCCAGCTTGGATCCTTTAATGCATGAATTACCTTTTTGGGTTCTTTCTATGATAAAAAACAAGCAAACAAGCAGTTTTAAAGGTCTTTATGGATTGTTCTTTGTTGAATAGTACTAACAAACCCATGTTCCTCTAAATTCTTTGACATCTTTCTTGTTTGTGTAGCTGATTGTAAATCTTCAATCACTTGATCAAGATGACGATCTTTATGAATTCTTGTAGTTGGATTAGGACTGACTTGGATTGTTGTATCCAAATTATTCATGTCAGCCACTGCACCATCATCTTCATCATCTCCTGAGAAGTCAAATATGATATAATCTTCCAAAGCAGGCATATTTAGATAAAATGGAAGTTCAATGCTTGTTTTTTCACTAACAACATTAACCTCATTTATGCTAGCAGCATCAACAGTATTAACATTATTAGTGCTGTTAACATTATCTTCCTTCTCTTGATTTAACTTTTCTTGGATCTTCATCAACCTTCTTTCCATCATCACTTGAAGGTTTGGATCCATCATCATGAGAACTCTTTGGATCTTGGGAATATGGTGGATCAGCAGTCCATAATGGTAGCAAAATGTAATATTTGACAGTTTCTGTCTCCTTTCTACTTGACCTGCATAAACAACTTCTTTGTACCTACAAAACCTTTAGACTGTGTACCTGCAACCAATTGGCTCATAATTATTATTCTTGTTAAGTGCATCAAATATCAAATAACCAATCTGGTCCCACTACTACAGAAACATTAGGTGTACTCTTACTAAACCGTAATATGCAATTTTCGTCCACTATCCATGTTCTACTATTAAATACTCTAAAGGCTTTAACTATCAAAGAGTATCCAACAAAGAAACCTTCATCAGCTTATACCATCAATTGCCTAAGTGAGCTATGGTATATGAGAATGGTAACAGACACCAAAATGTCTCATAAAACTCAAAGTTTGGTGTTCCTAGTTCATAAACCATGAAAAATTCATATGGGGTCCCTGTCTGAGGCTTAACTACTAACACTCTATTCTTTGCACATAACAAGCAGATTGACTGCTTCTGCCAAAAAGTAGTTGGCAAACTTAGAATCAGCTAGCATAGGTCTAGACAGCCTCAATTAGTAGCCTATTCCTCCTCTCCAGCAACTCCATTTGGTTTGAGGAATTCTAGCAACACTAAAATTGTACTCAAAATACCCTTTCATTTCACAAACTGATTCATCTCTCTGTTTTGAACACAATCCCATTAATTCACATCTAGTCACCTTAAACTGTGATTCTACTAGATTTTCTATCCCAGTTATAAAGTACTTAAGAAATTCACTAGGCTCATCCTTAGTAGCTAGAAATGAAAACCCCCGAAACCTACGCTGTAATCATCTGTGACAACAAGCAATACATTTCTTCTTAAGGCTTTTATACAAATGTTTGGACCAAACATGTTCTATGTGCAACAAATGTAACGGAAGACTGATTGAGTGCTATGTTTTGACTTACAAAAAGAGGATCTATGCTGCTTTCCCTTTTGACAGCACCCCAGGTATGATCAATTTTCAAAAAGTTTGAAAGGTAAACCACTTACACGATTTCCCTTAACCAATTTAATTCATGGTTTTAAATATTTAAGTGACCCAAGCTTCTATTCTATTCTAAAGTATTAACTTCATCAGATGTGGCTTGCAAAAAAGTTAAACTCATTAGGAACTATGTTCTTGTAAATCAACACAATACATAGTGTTCATTCTAGGAACTCTAAGTAAAACTTGATTTTCTCAAGTTAACTTAAAGTTTGGAGATAAAACAAAACAATTCAGTGTCATTAAAAAGAACACATTCTTTTTTATCACACATTTGTAGACACTAAAGAGATAAACTTTAACTCCTTAGAAAAATACACATTTTCAATCCTAGATTACCAGTTTTAATGGTACCTTTTCCTGTGATTTTCCCTCCTTTGGGATTCCCTCCAAAAGTAACATATCCTCCATCTATCTCTTCATAGTCTGTAAGATAGGACATGTTCCCTGTCATATGCCTTGAGTATCCACTATCAATTACTCCTTGATCCTGTAAATCCATTTGTGGATTACCATACACATTAGATAAGAAAATCAGTTTCTTTGGGACCTAGCCATCCCTACTGAACTTGGATTCCTGCCTTGTGCATCAATATATCAAACTATTATTAGGGTGATTGATGCACGTTGTGTTTTAGAACATGGTCAAAACTTTATGATCTGGTTTCGAAATCCAACGAAGCGAGGCCATAACAACATTAAAATTTAAATTTCCTTTAACAGCATTAAAACTCTGCTTTTTGCCTAGAGTATTACATTTTTTTACCCCTAACAGTATAAACCCTTTGATTAATAAATACTATTTTTCAATTTGTTTCTTTATAAATGGGTCCTCTAACAGTTGAATGGTGCTCTTATTAGAAAGATATGACATTGGTCTAGCAGCATTTACTGTTGTTTTTGAGTGAGCAGCATTAACTTGTCTAGCAGTATTAACTGATACTAAATCAGACTTCATTAGTACTGCTCTTGGAACTAAGTTCTTTTTAGCACAAGGGTGAGTCTTTTTAGAAAAGTTTTGACGATTCACCCTTTGAGCATTGTTCTAAACATGTTTTACCATACTTTGATTTTGAAACTGTTTTTGATGGTAATTGCAATCAACCTACAAATGATCAAAGCTTCCACACACATAATAGGCCTTATTAAACATCTGAAAATTGCTTCCTAGTTTTTGAGACATCATATTGTTCTAATTTCTTTTATTGCCTCTTAGACTGTGTGGTTTTGCCTATGTTGCTCAATTTTTTAACAACTTTCCTAGAAGTTTTTTCTTGTTGTTTAGATTTGACAAACTCTTTCTTAACAATACTAGGCCTAACTATTTTCTTTTCAGTTTTAGGCTGAGACGCATCCTCTTCCTCATCATCTGACACCCATTCTTTATACTTATGGGCATCATCATACTTCTAACACCTTGGCTCTTCTTTACTAGAACATAGCGTTTACTGTTCTCAACTAATGTTCATTAACAAACTCATCTAAACCAATAAAAGACAAGTCAGGTGTTAGAGGCATGAAATTTCCTGTATAGGGAGGTGGAACTGCATTATAATTTTCAAAGCCTAAACCTTTCTTGCAATTGTCAACTATCTGACACTCTATAAACTGTTATAAACTTTTAGATGCATAATCAAATTTATCTACAATATGTAAGTTGAATGCCATCTTTATCTTTTTGAACGTATCTCAAGCTTTTCCTAAGCTCACTAAATGTTTTATAATGTCTCCTATTGAATTTACAATACTCCCTTACATCTTGTAAAATAATAGACTCATATTGCCTTTTAAAACTTCAAGTTTTTTCTTCCACGGACTCTAAACCTATCTATAACCTAGAACCATTAACTCAATTTCTTTAAAATCTTTTAATAGTTTGATCATTTTGAGATTTAAAGAAGTTCAAAAAACAGATTCCCAAACGAAGATTGTGAACAAAGAATCATTGGATACCTTTGAGTCAGGACTTGAAGATGAGAAAGCCATGAGTGCATAATTAGGCACTTCCTTTGCCTTATCACTCCAGTCATATCCATCAAGACCATCACGTGACACTAAAGCTAAGGAAGTAGATGTTTCCACATGCACACTCCTTCTTAAGCTTTCCTTGTTCTTGTTGTCTTGATTTCTTGGAGCTCTACACTCCCTAGCAAAATGTTCCCTCTTATGGCAGTTGAAGTACTCTACTTTGGACTTATCAAAACCAATATCCCTCATTGCCATTAACAGTAAGCTTCTTTCTTGTATTCTTTAAAAACCTTCTTGTCCTCATAGTCAACATGGCCATTTGCCATCGTCAAACCATCTCTTCCATGTCATTATGGATGGATTTGTTGCAAGATTCTATGTATAAGATAGACTATTTGGTTGACTAGCAAAGAATGAACAAAAACAGCACACTCAAGTTATCAATAATTATAAGAGTTTAGCAGCATTACTTTAAGTGCAGCAGTAAAACTTCCAATGATCAGATTAACTGCTTTATTAGTGCTGCTAGTGTTGTTATGTTAAAGAGACATAAAAGAAAAGCCATGTTTCAGTGAGCTTGACCTTAGCTCGACATCATTTAAACATTTGTTGGTTGCAGTACACCTTGAAGGTGTGGTATTCGTGGGGATCGTATCATGCCTAGGGGGGGCTGCAGTAGTAGCGTCGAGATCCTCAGTGCTAGATTACTAGACTGCCTCCACAAACGTTTACTTCACGGGCGCGGGGGGGATGGTTTTCCATCTGCGGGTGAGGGGAGGTGGGTGCAATAGAGGTTCCACACTGTACGATAACAAGATGATTACTCTTATAGTTTAATTCTACAGAAGGGTGTGTCTCTTACCTGGATGAAGAGGACTACTCTAACATGTCTTAGTCGATGAGCGGCACAAGAGGTCTCCTATGATGTAGCTGTAGACGTCACTCTTACTTGCTGTAGATCGTTGTTCTCACACTCCGGCAACTGCTTACGACTGTGTCATCGACGGGTTATCATCGATAGGAGTTGATCTGTCTTGGTAGGGTATCTGATAACACTTATGTCGCTTCTGCTTCGTAAGAAAGAAGGCTTCGAGATACCTTATATGAGCATCGGCGCGTGCGAAACAGACAGATAGTATATGTAGTAGATCTTTATAGACTAAATTACATTTATGGTGGTACTCATGCTGGTTCGAAGAGGTTTAGTGAGTGTGCGGCTTGATCTTAGGAGTCACTTGGGGTTGGAAGCACTAGCTGATGACAGAGGTATGCGCCCGTTGGCTCTTGACTAGGGAGACGTCTTGGAGTTGGTTAGCAGTCTTTATTGAGTGATTACGAGATAGCAGGTGTGGACACAGGGTCTGCGAGTGGGTCTGGAGTCAGGCGTAACACTATCTATAGCGATATTTCTGTCTCTCATCGTCAAGAGTGTCTGCGTCATGAGGGGCTTTTGGCTCATAGTCTAGTGTTGTTACGGCATCAAAATGGCATAGTCTATCATCTAGATATATTTTTCAATCCTCATCCTCCATATCTCATACTCACCAGGTTTGAGCATGGAAACTTTGGATGCAACCATCATGTGTGCAGAATCTTAATCTATATCTTTTAGCAAAAACAAGTTCTTCTTATTCACAGCTTCTCAACAAGCTCTGATACCACTTGTTGATCCCACTTTAATAGATCAAATTCCTTAAGATTGTTTAAGGTTTAGTTATATTAGATAAACCTAACACAACTATAGTAGAAACTGTGTTTGAATGTATTAAAGATTATGCGGAATCTAATCTTTAATATTAAGAAGAATTATTAATGAAACAGTAATTCAATGAACATACAATTCAACAAATAAGCTCCAATATTATTAATGATAATAATACGAATACTCTTAAAGTATTAGGGTTACAAAGACCTTAAAGCTATGAATTATACGTCTAAGACTTCAAAAGATTGATAAAGATATCAAACTCTATGCCCTAGGACCTCCTTTTATACACCAAGGAGTCCTAGTCGGCTTACAATACTTTCCTAAGATATCCATAATCTTTTCTATAAACAAATAACTTAATACATATCATATAAGCAGTACTAACAACAAACAATACTAATTTATTAACCTTAGCAGCATTAACTTATCTCTAAGCAGTCTTAACCTTGAGCAGTACTAACATTCACTAGCAATAGTAACTTTGTACTAGCAGTAATAAACACTTAGCATATTTTCACTAGCAGTACTAATATTCACTAGCAGTAGTAATTCAAACAACATCAAGAAGACTTTTAATCCCAACAGACTTAGATCTACTTAAGTCATAATAACACACGCAAGCAGACAATCAAAAGATAGAAGAGCGGTCTAGCCAAATATAAGAAAACTGTATTAACCATGATTAATCCAATTAGAATGTTGGTTTGTTTATTTAGTGCAATGAATACTTATCTCAAGGCGGCATATCATTTTTAAGACATAGGCGTTACTTCTTCCTAAGACCTAGACATGTATAATTCTGTCACAATTAAACGCATCCGCATAAAGCATCCTATTTGCCGATTATAATATATCTTAGGGATTAAAGCAATGGTGATCTTGTTAAACCGTAGCTCATAGAGACTTTACCCACTTACTGTGTAATAACAATTTATATACTAGTAGTCCACCGGCCAAGTCTTTACCAATTGATTAAGAACGTACTTGTTGATCTCAATTGATCTCAAGGGTCACTTGCCGGTCTAACTAAGCTCACTAATTTAAAGGCTAAGATAGGTTATTATTTGTGATTCTATTGGTCTAGATAT
The DNA here is from genome assembly GCA_026074375.1 of Tanacetum coccineum. Lineage (NCBI taxonomy): Eukaryota > Viridiplantae > Streptophyta > Magnoliopsida > Asterales > Asteraceae > Tanacetum > Tanacetum coccineum. The sequence continues at coordinate 11,732 of BQNB010161012.1, forward strand.
ATAAATCACTATATGGAAAGCCATCCCGGCATCTAGCTAACTTGGTCTGTATCACTAGATCCAGTTGAATGATAGGTCGCATACAAAAGCACGTAAACAAGTATGAATTGATAAACATAAACAAGCAATCAACGATAAATTAAGCATTTAAGATAAACAAACCAAACATTCAAATCTTCATAATAATGGCTAATACCCAAGGGTATTAGCCCTCGAACATCATAATCAATACAAGAGTAATAATCCAACCAAGGAAAACTAACCGGGTTAAACGAATGATATCAAAAATCAAACGATTACTAGAGTATAGGATATTACAAAGTGTTTCCTATGGAATTGATAGCTTTGCTTGACCTCTTTTGCTCTTCTTGTCTTCTGAAAATTAACTTTTGCGGTTATGGTATCAAAAATATGATCAAGCACACTGAAAACCCGTTTTTAGGTTTTCTATTTATAAGGTCTGGAATTTGGTTGATACGTCGTATCGAAAGTCTTGGATACGGCGTATTAGGGGTTTCTTGGAGTAGGGACCACGTTCGATATCTTCCAGAATATTTTATTACTTTAAATTGAATACGGCGTATAGACTCCTTTTGGATACGGCGTATTGATCTTTATTCCTTCGTGGTCTTTTGTGAAGTGCATGCACATATACGCCATATCTTCCTTGATGGATACGACGTATAGGATGTTAGAGTCAATATCTTCAAATGTTATCGTTTAAGCTCCAGAATGCGTACCTTTTTTGCTAATCTTCACCAAGTACTCTATAATTACTGCAATTCTCAAATACAAATGATTAAGTAACAATTATTGCAATAAAAATACAAAATGGGTTATTTACATGAGATAAATGATGCTATAAAAGTAACGTTATTTGATGTCATCAGCCGGTGATGTTGTAGACTTTAAAACTTTGCTTGGTATATCTATTCGAGACAATAATAATAAGTACTATTTTAATAGATGAAGTAACTTGTTTAAACTGGTAAATTTATAGGAATACACTCAAAAAGCCTTTGTGTTATGAAATTAATTTACCACACTGGTTAGTTAACCCCTGTATAAACCCTTTGTTTACTCTCATTTTTAGAGTAAGATTCCCCTAGAAAAACCTGCTGAGCCATTCCATTCTTTTCTTACACCAAATGTTTGTTTCGTTACACCTTTACACCTTAGCCTACCCTATTAGACTAAATCCTTAATCGATTGATAGTTGCTTTTGTGTAAATTATTTTTTTTACTATATTGCAATAGAAATTTTTTATCTTTGGTTTGGTCGGTATGGTTGGAAAATTGCAAATTGCAATGGGAATGTATAAGTAGTTAAACCCATGTATTTTACTATTTTCGCAATTATTGGTATATCCGAGTATGAAGAATTATAGAAGAAATTATCCGGAGGTATTATGATCGTGAAGATGGTGAAATTACACCGAGATTAGTAGTGTATCGTTTATGTTAAAAAACGAGAAAAGTTAGAAAATTGCTGCAAAAAAGAGGAGGAAATTATGGAGATAGTCAGTTCGTTAAAGCTTAAACCGATGGTATTATTTGAAGGATTGATTATTCGTTAATACGTGATTATATATCAATGATGTAAAGTTTTGTATAGGATCGATTACTCGTTGATACGTGATTATATATCAACGATGTAAAGTTTTGTATAAAGTAGTAGATATCGCCAGTTATTTTTGTAAAAGTATGTATAGTATGGATGATTGGGAAGTTGACCGTTACGAGCATGCTAACTAGGGTTATTTTTGTTGATCTATGATCAAGACGTTTGTGTATATATTTTTGTGTCTTTATCATGGGAACGGCCAAGAAAGTATCTAGCAACTTGTACCTTATTTGTTTGGACTTAATCTATTTGTTTTATAAATTTTTATTTAACAACAATTATTTTTATTTCCTAATCCCTAACCCTTAGGTTTTACTCAAATGAGGATGCGAGCAATCACATATGTCTATTCTGTCACTACGGCCATGTATGTGTGATTTTGTCCGCTTTATTGGTTTATTACTTTTGAAGAAAAGATTAAAAGATCCCTACCTAATATTACTCTTCGTCTTAACCCTTGGTTTTACTCGAGTGGGGGAATTAAATGCAATCATGTATGTCTATTTTGTTAGGAATTATTGTAAACAGACTTAAGTCTGGTAGTTATAGAGTTAAGTCTGGTAGACATAGTTAAGTCTGCCAGTACTAAGTTAAGTCTGGCAGTACTATAGTTAGTACTGGCCTTATCTAGTTAAGTCTGTTTATGTAAAAGAATAGTTATAATAGCTATCTTAGAGATATCTTAGGAGATATCTTAGGAAAGGATATGCATTATCCTTTCCCACGTTTGTAAAGCCCATTAGGGTTTCCTTGGTGTATAAAAGGAACCCTACGGCATAATGTTTAGTAAGAGATTGAAATAAAATTCTAATAGAAATTAATAGAAAATAGCAAAGTTTTACATTGTGTTCTTCTTAGTACTTGTGTTAAGATTCCACATTAGCACATAGTATTTATAGTCATTGTCTCTCATATAGTTGATTTGGATTTATTCAAGTTAGCTATTGGCTTACAAAAGGATAATCAGATCCAAGACTTTGGACCTATAAGTGGTATCAGAGCCACTAGAGGGACTCTGAGTAAGAAATCACAAGAATACAAACAATCACTTTTAGATCTAGAAAAATGTCTCAACCTGCTAATGATGATTTCTCTCAACATTTTAGTGATGATGAAGCATCATACTATGAAGTTGCATCAGAAAATGGTACTGCAACCAATAAACCAAAACAACAACAATAACAACTCATTCCTACCACAACCACTATCTCAAAAATCAAACTCCTAATTCTGAAGAAGGAGGAGTATGATATATGGGCTATGGAGATGGAGCATTACCTCAAATATATTAATAATGATGTTTGGAAGGTAATTCAGAATGGAAATTCAAAGAAGAGAATCTCAACTGGTAAAGATGGTGTTGTTAGAATACTT
>BQNB010161014.1:0-14729 GCA_026074375.1 Tanacetum coccineum
TAAAAACTCTTTTACATACACGTTTATCTTATAACAATGTGATTACTTTTCAAAGACTTAATGAGTTCATAACCTCACATTTCAATCTTTTACTTTATAAACCCGTATAAACCATGAATGCAAGTGTTTTCTGTATGCTATCCAGATATATTATTGCCTAAGTAGCTTCCAGTGCCATTATTTCCATATCATGAACCATTAATTGCTTACGAGTGAGCGCGGATATTGTGAATAGGACTATTGGGGGTGACGACTCCCGTTTGTATACCCATTCATAGGGTAGCCAAATGCACTATATTTGACCTAATGGGTAACCTTGGCAAGTTACCTTTTCCATGGGGACATAGCTCCCTAACCAATGTCACTATGGTGATTTTCCCTGTTAACGTATTGATGTCATGTGATTAGGTGCAATAATAATGTTACCACATTTCCATGATAATTGTATTCGTTGCAATTATTACCAATTACGGGTGTATAACAACGTAACCCACTCACTATTAAACTTGCATTCAAACATATAATATTCAACTGTTCTCCTTAATAATGTTGTTCTCCATGATAATGCTGTTTTCCATAATAATATTGTTTTCCATAATAATTATGCTCGTGTAATTATTACACTATAATTTGTATTCAAACTACTTACCATAAACCTATGAATTTCACTCAACCATTGTGTTGACCCTTTTTAGCATGTTTATCTTAGGTAACTAAGTAGACCATGGCACAAAATGGCATGGACTTGATGATGGCTAAAACTTGTTATCATTCACATTTTATGTTTCTAGATTTTGGGACCTGCCTTTGTAAAACTTTGATTTTAAATGAATGATAACGTATCTTTTAAAAACGTCTCTTTTGAGTCGTTTTCTATGATTGTGTCTATGATTCATGAAGTAATACCCCAAATTAGCTTCCGCTGCTATATTGTAAAAATGGGGGTGTTACTAATCTTGAAGAAATTTGACTTTTCTAGTTTAAGGACATCTAGTACTCCTATGGAAACCAATAAGGCTTTGACAAAGGATGAAGATGGTGAGGATATTGATGTTCATTTATACATGTCAATGATTAGGTCATTGATGTATCTTACATCCTCTAGACCAGATATTATGTTCTCAGTTTGTGCTTGCTCAAGATTTCAAGTTCAGCCAAAAGTTTTCCACTTGAATGCAGTAAAAAGAATCTTTAGATACCTAAAAGGTCAACCCAAGTTGGGCCTTTGGTATCCTAAGGAATCTCCTCTTATAATGGAAGCTTTTTAAGATATTGACTATGCAGGTGCCAGCTTAGACATGAAATCCACAATAGGAGGTTGTCAATTTCTTGGTTCAAGGTTAATCTCTTGGCAGTGTAAAAAGCAGACTGTGGTGGCCAACTCCACTACTGAAGCTGAATACATTGCTGCTTCTCACTGCTGTGGACAAGTGCTTTGGATCCAAAATCAGATGTTGGATTATGGATACAATTTCATGCAGACAAAGATTCATGTTGACAATGAGAGTGCTATTTGTGTTATCAAGAATCTTGTCTATCATTCTAAAATAAAGCATATAAAGACCAGGCATCATTTCATTAGAGACTCTTATAAGAAGAGACTAGTTGAGATGGTCAAGATACATACAGATCATAATGTTGCTGATCTTCTCACTAAAGCCTTTGATGTAAGCAGATTTAATTTTCTGGTAGCAAGCATTGGTATGCTTAATTTGTAGCTACATTGGTTGAGGGGAGGTTTAATAGTTATTAACTTCTATTCATGGGTTGTACATAAATATGGATCCTCATGAATTCTCACATGTCTATCTAGTCCTTTCTAGTGTGCTTGCAATGAATAGAGGCATGTTGTTGTATAATTATTAAAGACAGAGTTAAAACTGTTAAGGAAAATATTAATACTACTAAGTATAATTTGTACTACTAGGCAAAAGAGGTCAGAACACTAAGATACCTCAGTATGGTGGTCCCCTTATAAAGGTTAGTGATGAGGCTGTCCATAAGGAGTTGGGTGACAGAATGGAAAGGGCTGCCACTACTGCTTCTAGCTTAGAAGCAGAGCAAGACAGTGGTAACATTAATAGGACCTAATCTATGGCAACACTTATTGATCCAAGTCCTTAGGGAACTAGTTCAAGTAGTGGTCCCAGGTGCCAAGTTACCATATTGGGGTTGCAGATGCTCAAACTAAGTTTGAGGCTGCATCTGAATAGTCTAATGATCCACCTCTCTCAAGAGTTAACACACTTGGAAGTGGGGAGGACAGTATGAAACTAATTAAATTGATGGAACATTATACAAAGCTGTCTGCATTGGTGAGCTCAAAAGAAATGAGAGATTTAGTGAGCTTACAAATAAAAAGAGAGATGTGTATGAAAAACAGACAGAGAGTTTTAGTAAGAAAAAGAAATGAGAGATATAGTGAGATGAAAAACAGAAAGAGAGTTTGTGAGAATCTAAGTTTATGATGGAAATGCTTGTTGGAATAGCATCGGTGTTTATACTGCTAGGCATAAACTTAATACTGCTAGTATTAAGTTAGTACTGCCAAGCATATCTTTATACTGCTGGGAAAAGTTAATACGGCTAGGCTTAAAGTTAGTATTGTTAGGCTAAACTTAGTACTGATACATTACCATTAGTACTATTTAAGGCATAATAGAATTTCCTTATTTTTATATAGCCGTTGAGATATTTCCGCCAACAACATAGCCTATAGGGTTTGACTAATTGGAAATTTATGATCTTTTTATAAATTAGTAAGATTTCTTCAAGATAAGATCAAATTTCATTCAGTTGGTCAAATTACAACCCTAAGTGCTCTTAATATAATCTCAATTAACTTTGACAAGCTTTCATACTCACATAAACGAGCTCATCCCAGAAGTTTATTCAATATTTTCTTAAACACATGTCTAATTTGGAGTTTTGCGACAAGCATAACATGGTGGCCTACTTACAGAAGTCTAAAGGAAGTGAAGGGTTTCATCAGATCATTGATTTTATAAATGCTAGTCACATCCAGTATGCCCTCACAAAGAATCCAATAATATATGTTTCCTTTATTAAGCAATTTTGGAGAACAGCTACTGTTAGAACAAGTGCTAATGGAGAGGTAGAACTAACTGCTACAATTGATGGATAAGTAAAGACTATTATTGAAGCCTCTCTAAGAAGACATCTAAAGTTGGAGGACAATGGTGGTGTTACTACTCTACCTAATTCAGAGATATTTAAGCAACTTGCTCTAATGAGGTATGTGACAGATTCTGATAAACTTACTTTTCAAAAGGGTCATTTTTCTCCTCAGTGGAGGTTTCTAATTCATACTATCCTCCACTGTTTAAGCCCTAAGAAAACTGCTTGGGAGCAGTTTAGCAGCAATATAGCAACTGCTATAATTTGCTTGGTCATAAACAGGACTTACAATTTTTCAAAACTAATTTTTGATGCTAGGATTAAGAATCTAGAAAACCCACACAAGTTTTTGATGTACCTAAGATTTCTCCAAATCTGTTTCAACAAACAAAGGAGACTGCTAGGACCCCACGCCAGAACCTATGTTGCTCATACTCTTACTCAAAAACTCTTTAGCAACATGAAAAGGATTTCAAATGGTTATTCTGGGGTAGACATTCTACTTTTTCCAACTATGATCAGTGCACCTAAAACTTCTCCATCTAGAATAACATCTTCACCATCATTATCACCTCAACATACACCAGTCTGTACCCTATCATCCTTACAACCACCAAACACTCAACTCACACCTAATGTAGAGGAGGCTGTTCCAATGCCCCATGAATCACCTCTCCACAGTGTTCACTCACTTAGACGTGATGAGGGTAGTGTATCACTAAATGAATTAACGGATCTTTGTACTTCTATATCTAAGAAGGTTGGAGCTTTGGAGAATGAACTGCAGCAAACAAAGAAAACCTATAGTACTGCTATTACAAAGGTCATCCTTAGAATGAAGAAGTTGGAAAAAGATTGTTAAAATAACCAAAGCTAGGAGAAGAGCAAGGATTGTTGTTTCAGAGGATGAAGATGCTCTAGAGGATTCTTCCAAATAGGGGAGGAAGATCTCTGACATTAATGAAGATCTAAATATCTCTTTGGTACAAGATAAAGGAATGACTTGGTTTTAGAATGCAGATGCAGAGATTAAAGAGAAGAATAGTGCTGATACTGAGATAATCCTAGAGGAAGAACAACCTACTGAGCTTGTGGAAGACATTAGAAGTGGTGAAAAGGGTGCTAGTGAAGTTAGTACTGCTAATATAGTAGTTACTACTGCTGAAGTTAGTACTGCTGAAGTTAGTACTGCTATTGAGAACTTAGTGTATATTAGAAGGAGTGCTGAAAAGAAAAAAGATAAGGGTAAATGAATTATGACAGAGCCTGAGCCTGAAAAGAAGACAAAGAAGCAACTAGAGCAAGAAAAACTTGGGCATGAAGAAGTTGTAAGGTTTCAAGAACAACTTAATGAAGAAGAGACTCAGAGAATTGCAAGGGATGCTGAAATAGCTAGACATGTACATGAATAGATTAATAAAGCAGGACAAGAAAGAGTTGTAGCTAAAGATGATCAAGCTCATGTCATTGATTGGATTGATCTTGCAGTATTAAGATATCATGCTCTTCAGAATAGGCCTTACTCAGTAGCTGAAGTTAGGAAGAACATGTGCATATATTTGAAGAATCAGAGAGGACTCAAGATGAGTCACTTCAAGGGAATGAGTTATGAAGAAATCAGACCTATATTTGAAAGAGTATGGGATCATAATCAATCTTTTGTACCCATGGATTATGAAGACAAGGAAAAAGGTAGCAAAAAGAAAGCTGGAGGAAGCAGGAAGAAAACACTTGCCAGGAAAAGAGCATGTGAAAAGTAAAGTGATCAAAGTGTCAAAAGACAGAAGACATAATATGAGAAGGAGAAGGAAGAACTTAAAGCCTATTTGGATCTGGTTCCAAGAGAATAATTTGCTATGGAAATTGAATCTTTGGCTACTAAGTATCCAATAGTTGATTGGAAGACTCATGTTATGACAGAAAACTTTATGTATTATCAAATCATCAGAGCAGATGGAGGTTCAAAGAACTACAAGATTTTCAGTGAGATGCTTGATGATTTTGATAGACAGGATGTAATGGATCTACACAGACTAGTAGAAGAAAGGTATGCAACATCAAGACCTGAAGGATATAACTTGATGTTATAGGGAGATCTGGAGATCTTATTTCAACCTGATGAAGAAGATGAAGTCTGGAGGCATCAACATGAATACAATTTGATAAGCTGGAGACTATTGATTCATGTGGAATTCATATTTTGTTGATGGACAATGGAATTGCCATTCATATGATGATAGAGAAAAAGTATCCACTTACTCATGTAATGCTATCAAAGATGTTAAGCAGAAAACTAGAGGTTGATCATGAAAATGAGATGGCATTTGAACTTCTAAGGTTTATAAGATCACAATTACAAAAGTAGAAGAATGTTTGGAAGAATCCTCTTAGAGTCAAAAAGCTTTAATTCAAGAAACTTGAAGATTTGCAAGGAAATCACAAGTTTAGGGGAGGATTGTTGGGAATTAAATGTGTACATACTTAGTACTGTCAACACAGAAGTTAGTACTGCCAATACAATTTTGTACTGCTCAAGCTTATTTAAGAAAAATGACTTAGTATGTTAGTACTGCTAGTTATAATAGTTAGTACTGCCAGTGCATTGTTAGTACTGCCAGTATAGTTAGTATTGTTAGTATAATAGTTAGTATTGTTAATTATATAGTTAGTACTGCTTAAGTGATATGCATGAGTTATATTAGGAATAGATATGCATGATCACTTGACGCATTTTGTAAGCCCATTAGAGTTTTCCTTAGTGTATAAAAGGAACCCTACGACATAGTTAGAAGACACACATAAGTTTTCATAGTTAGTTATTCTATAACCTAGGCAGAATATTTTGCAATCAATATATATTCAAAGTTTTGTTTACATTGTTCTTCTTAGTATTACAAGTTAGATTCCGCATAACTTGTAGTATTCATAATCATAGTTTCTCACATAGTTAGTTTGGATTTATCCAAGTTAACTAAGCTTTAACAAGCTAAGAAGATCTATTCATTGGGACTCACACAAAGTAATCTCGAGCCCAGCCCATTAGCAAAACTACACGGCCCAACAAGCTCATAAGAGCCGACCCAAGTGATGGTATAAATACCCCTCTCTAAGATGGAGAGGGTGTTGGTTCTTTCATTTCTTGTAAGGATCCATCCAAACACTCCCTTCTAATCTAATATTCTCTCTTTTCCTATCTCTTATTTTCTTCTTATCTCCTTTATTTTCTATGTGATTTGTATATGGTGAAGTGATATTTTGGTTCCTACATGGGGTATTGTACCCTTTTTACTATACCGGACTTGAGCCATTCCTCTACTTCTTCTTTGACCACCTTTATTCTATCCGGGGGCTTCTCTTTTTCTGAACTCTTGGCTCGACATGTGGGTAAGTTTTCAACTGATGCTCTGCAACAAAGCGAGGTATCCCGTTCATGTCCGCAGGAACCCATGCGAAAGCATCGGCATGCTTGCGCAAGACCTTTATTAACTCCGCTTAAAATCCCGTGGGCAGGTTTCCTTCGATGGTAATTTGTTGGTCTGGGGGTCATTGATCGCCACCTTCTCTGAAGGTTTGTTCTCCCTAGGAGTTTCAGCTGGCTCATCCTTCCTTTCATTTCCCTCCTTCAAGGCAACATTTCTTCTTGGTGGTGTGGAGGGTTCGGCCTTTTTTGGATGTTTTTCCTTCGGAAGCTGCTCCTCTTGGATCTGTGTTTCTTCTTTCTCCAGGATTTCCTTTGGTTTGGAAGCTTGAATCCGAGGATGCGTGACCCTTCCCTTTAGGGAAGGTCCCTCTACCTCATCGATCCTTCGACATTCTCAGAGAGTTTCTCTTTTAGTTATTATGGTTACTATCCCGTTGGCAGTTGGGAATTTTATCATTGAGTGAATCGTGGATGCCACAGCTCCCAGGCTTCTCATTCCCATTCTCGCTAATACCACGTTGTAGGGGGAATGGCATTTAACTACTGCGAACTCCATCACCACTGTCTAGATCCTGTCTTGCTCGCCCATAGTCACACTAAGGTCTATCACCCTAAGGGGTAGTTTACTTCACCTAAGAATCCCACTAACTGTATCCATAACTCCCTTAGCTTCGCCCTTGTGTCGAGTCCTAAGTTTTTGAAGGAATGCTCGTACATGACCTTCGAAGAACTTCCTTCATTGACATATATCCTTCAGACTTGGAAGCCTTCGATGTGAGCCTCCAGAATTATTGGGGAGTCCACCAGCCTACACCTAGGTACGGAAGGGAATGATATTTCGTTGTCCATCAATTGTTCCATCTTTTCGTATGTCCTTTTCCTGTGTCCCACGGATGGCGCCAATGTTAAAGCAAATTCGCGTGGGCCTGTTGGGCTTGGTAAATGAGACTCAATATTCATGACTGTCTAGTTCAGCTCAGCTCCTTCGGAGGTTGCTCCTTCGTATCTTAACTGAAATTAAGAAAGAACACCGTTAGCTCGCCTCAGGATTTTAGTTCGAGACCAACTCCGGCATGAGAGTAAGTATGAGTGGTATGAAATAATTTCGGAGAGAATATAAGTAGAAGAGTATGGTTTATAGTGTGTATGTTAGTTCCTCTTAAGGGAATGGGCTCCCCTCTTTATACTACTCGAGTCTTACCCGATGATACAAGAATGGTGGTTTTCATTTAGGGTCAGTGAGTCAGTCGTTGGGTTGGTGCTTCCTCTTTCCTTTGCTGACCCAGTTGTCGCTTGTATGTTAGCCTATGGACAGTGGTCCAGACTTGGTACGATACCTTATCGGATTGTCCTTAGGTTTTGCTACTCCGGCACGAAACTAGTGACTCCTGACCTGACATGTCCTTCAACATACTAGTTTCTCCGAGGCACGTATCTGGCATAGGCCGTGCTAGTTTAGCAAATGTCGTTAGCTGTGTTTCTCCTTTGAAGGTTTTGGGGGAGACTATACCGCACCATTTTACAAAATATTTTTTTATAACATGTACTTTAAGTTTAAACATTTCTTTAGTTTTTATTCACTTTATTCATTTATAAGAGTGAGCATTTTTCTAAAGTATTGCAGTAATATTAGACTTATTTTGTTTGTATTTCAAAATATCGTCTAATGATACATCTCGCGTAAATAAATGTATCGAACTTGACACATTTTCCTATTGTATGTACTCAACTTTTAATTTTCCTATTATAAGTATCGAACTTTTAAGATTTCTTATTGTGTGTATCATTAGTGATAAGTCTTAATTAAATAACAATAATCCCCACATCTAAAGACAATCTCTTACATTATAAACATTATAACATCACATCCACACCCAAATACCCCTTTTCTTCGATCTCCCTCAATGCATCCCAACTTCTTTTGCAACAAACACCTTCATCTAAAACTTGGCTACCACCGGGTCTACCACATCTGTCGTTTATACAAGATGTATTACCACCGACTGCATCACCCTCGCTCTACCACTGCCGTTAACCCATCCATCCCTGACCCTCAAAGTTTTTTTAGCTTGTTCATTGACTTCCTATTTGCAAACACCTTATAATTCGATTTGTTTTTTGCGAGATTTTCCATGTTATCTTTGTTAAAGTTTGATTTTTTAAAAAGTCTACTGTTAGTTCTTGGTTTAATGTAATTTTAAAGATTCCAATCCGTGTTTATAGTTGTAGATTGGTAGTGATTTTAATAACAAGCGTATCATCATCATCATAATAATAATATTTGACAATCACCCATCTAGAAATCTCTTAGATTTAAATCTGGGTCGGGTTTAGTAGGAACGGGCGAGGATGCATTGAGGGAGGTTGAAGAAAGAGGGCGTTTGGATGTGAACATAATGTTATGATGTTAAAATGTAAAAAACTAGTGTTTGGATGTGAGGATTATTCTTAGTTAACTAATACTTATCACTAATGATACATACAATAGGTAATATTAATAGTTCGATACTTATAATAGGAAAATTAAAAGTTGAGTACACACAATAATAAAATGTGTCAAGTTCGATACATTTTTATATCATTATCCTTAAATAAATATCTAATAATAGTCGTATGTATTAAATAAAATTTATAAGTACAATTTTTTTAAAAGCGTTAGTTGAAAAATGCTCATAACTAAAAAAAACTGTTAGAGTGGTAAATTCCTTATATTATTCAATAAAGGGATTACAATATATAGGCAACAATGGAAGGATCTAGAAGTAACATAAATGGGCTAAAGCCTAATCACAATGGGCCAAAATATATCAACTAACACTCATCCGTAGTTTGAGCGGGAGGCAATCGAACACTCAAACTGGTGCGAAATTCTTCAAATAACGTCGAAGAAGTCCTTTAGTGAAGATATCCGCATACTAATAACGAGATGTAACATGAAGAACTCGCACGTGACCCATAGCAACCATATCACGAACAAAATGAATGTCAATCTCAATGTGTTTAGTTCGTTGATGTTGCACTGGATTAACTGATAAATAAACAACACTAACATTATCATAATACACAAGAGTAGCGGTCAGAAGTGGTGTGTGTAGTTCTCGAAGAAGATTGTGCAGCCATGTCGTCGCAGCAACAACATTAGCAACGCCCCGATATTCAGCTTCAGCACTTGAACGTGAAAGAGTGAGTTGTCACTTAAAAGACCATGATAAAATATTGTTACCCAAAAATACACAATACCCGAATGTAGATCTGCGAGTAGCAGGGCAACCAGCCCAATCAGCTTCTGAGTAAGCCACAAGAGAAGATTCTGAGGATGCATATAACTGTAAACCAAACTCCAAAGTGCCCCGGATATAACGAAGAATCCTTTTGAGAGTAGCTAAGTGAGCCTCTCGAGGATCATTCATATATAGACAAATCGGTTGCACAGCATAAGACAAATCCAGGCGAGTGAATGTAAGATATTGTAGGCCACCTGCAAGACTCCGATACAAAGTAGGATCTGAAATGGGAGTCCCCTCAGGACCAAGCTTGGACTCAGTGTCAACAGGAGTACGAGTAGGATTTAAGTTAAACATATGTGCTCGCTCGAGCAATTCCATAACATATCTCTTTTGAGAGAGAAACATCCCTATAGTGTCACGTGTAACAGAAATCCCCAAGAAATGATTAAGGGCACCAAGATCTGTCATATCAAACTCCCTATCTAGAGAGAAAATAATCTTTTAAAGCAAAGATGTAGAAGAAGCTGTGAGAACAATATCATCCACATAAATCAATAAATATGCTATGTCAGTACCACATCTGTAAATAAATAAAGAGGAATCACATCTACTATGAGAAAATCCAACTCGGGTAGCATAAGCAGCAAATCGATGAAACCAAGCACGAGGGGCTTGTTTTAATCCATATAAAGACCTCTGAAGGCAACATACATGATGAGGATACCGAGGATCCACAAAACCCGGTGGTTAATGCATATAAACAGTCTCTGACAAATCACCATTAAGAAAAGCGTTCTTAACGTCCAACTGATGAATAGGCCAATGTCTGGTCAACGCAAGACTAAGAATAGTTTGAATGGTGGCCGGCTTGACAACCGGGCTAAAAGTCTCATCACAATCAATTCCAAGTTGTTGACTACTACCGTTCGCAACCAGTCGGGCTTTATACCGACTCAGTGAACCATCGGCATGAAATTTATGCTGAACCAACCATAAACACCGAACAATATTGTCACCAGAAGGTCTTAGAATGAGAACCTAAGTACCATTTTTAATTAAAGTATTATATTCATCATACATAACATTCCACCAATGTGGATCAAATAGAGCCAGAGACAAGGATTTTAGTACAGGAGAGATATGAGAAACATGAAGGTTTAGACGTTGAGTGATCTTACGTATTCCATCTTGTGTTTGAGTGACCATAGGGTGAGTTCGGGTTGGTGGATTACTGGTGACGGGTTGAGAGGTGGTTTGGGTTAGGGTTTCGGTTGGAACTGAGGTAGTAGATTCGGCTTGGGTTTAGGGCATGAGTATTGAACTTGATGCAGGTTGGGTTTGGGTCGTGGGTGGTGTTTGGTGATGGGTGAATTAGGCCGAAGTGATTGGAGAAAAAACTAGGTGGTGGGCCACTTGACTGGTTTGGGCTAGAGTTATGGTGTGTATGGGTTAGTGTTTGAGGTGTTGGTGGGTCAACAGTAGGTATTAGTGGTGGAGTATTGTGTGCAGGAGTATGTAGTACATGACGAGTATTAGGTGAGGGAGATGTGTTAAGGAAGTCATATGAGGAGGAAGGGGTAATGGATCCATAGGGAAATTAATGTTCGTCAAAGGTTACATGTCTAGAGAGATTGGTTATGTTTGTGGTTAGGTCAAGACATCTATATCCTTGGTGATAGGCCGGGTAGCCTAAAAATATACTAGGTGTAGCTCGTGGAGCAAGTTTGTGTAGTGAAGATAAATGAGGGTAACATAGGCATCCAAAAGTGCGAAGTTTAGAATAGTTGGGTTGTTTGTTAAACAATTTGGTAAATGGTATCTCATTTTGAATGGCGGTTGAGGGAAGGAGGTTTAGAAGGCAGGCAGCCATGTGAAGTGCCTCAACCTAAAATGTGGGCGGAAGGTGGGCTTGGAAAAGCAATATACGAATCATATTATTTATAGTACGAATCATACGTTTCGATTTTCCATTTTGTTGCGAAGTTTTGGGACAAGAAAATCTCATTTGAATCCTATGTGTAGAGAAAAAGGTTGAAAAGTTGGGTGTTATCAAACTCACCACCATGATCATATTGAAAACCACCAATGTCACATCTAAATTGATTTTGAACATAAGAACGAAAGTGTACAAACTTAGCAAAAACTTCAGATTTAGCCAGAAGAGGATAAATCCACATATAATGAGAAGCTGATCAAGAAAAATGACATAATACTTAAAACCACCCGTACTAACAATAGGAGATGTCCAAATATCCGAACGAATAATCTCAAAATAACTAGAAACAATTGAAGTCGAACTAGAAAAAGGAAGTTTGACATGTTTGCCAAACTGACAAGCATGACAAACATGAGGAGACTTCTCCTTATTACAAGAAATAAAATTACGAGAACTAAGAGAACGTAACACGCCATCACCTGGGTGACCGAGGCGTTGGTGCCACGTAGAAGGACTTAGAGACATCAAAGCACTTGGAAGAGATGACAGCTTGGTTACCGGATAAAGATCACCTGAACTGTCACATGTGAGGAGGATATGACGAGTCAAGAAATCCTTTATGGAGAAACCAAAAGTGTCAAATTCAATTGTACAATTGTTGTCCCGCGTAAACTGGCGAACGGATATAAGATTTTTAATAATATTAGGAGTGACTAGAACATTATGAAGATGTAAAGGGCGTTGAAGAGTGGAAAGAATGCTATGACCGGTGTTCGTGACGGGTATAGTTTTACCGTCACCAACACGTACAGATGGATATAAGCAAGAATTAAAAACAATACTTAAATTGTTAACATTAGAATTAAGATGTGAAAACGCACTTGTGTCCATATTCCAGGCTGGATCTTGAACGCAAAATGCGTTCGGTAATAAAGTCCTTTGTGTCGGGATATATGCGGGAGCCTTAGGGGTATAACTCATGTTTATTATTCTATTCATTATGAATACAACCAATTCAACAATGATGCTCTTCACGTCAAACAAGCACTTGATCCAAGGAAAATGAGTAGTGACAAGATAGCAAGAATTAAATATTGAATCCTACTACTTTGTTAATCATGCGTGGAAGCAAATAAATTGTTGGTCAAATATTCCAACAAGAAGAAAAGAAACGTGATTGGTGTTGTCACGGATTAGTCAGGAACAATAGTAGGCAGAGGAAGAAGAGAAAAAAAAATATTTAGGGTTTTGCTCTCATACCATGTTAAAGTGGTAAATTCCTTGTATTATTCAATAAAGGGATTACAATATATATGCAACAATAGAAGAATCTAGAAGTAACATAAATGGATTAAAGCCTAATCACAATGGGCCGAAATATATCAACTAACAAAAACTAATAATCACTTGTAAGTGTATCGGATAGCCACATTCTTGTGTGTGTGTGTATATAAATTCTTTTTTCCAATTTTATATACGAAACATTTAATAATCGGTCCTTGTCAGTATCACCAACAAATGACAACGTCACACCGTTATCACCATGTAATATCGTCGACCACCTTTGTCTTCTCCCTCTTTGATGCCACAATATCACGCCACTACCATGGTCTTCTCCATCTTTGCATGCAATATATACTTGCATCACAATCAAATGAAAAAACAAAAAACTACGTATTCAATTGGGCCCAAGGATATAGCCCAAAGAACAAATGAACAATGTAAGGATTAAGTAAGAATCTGATACGAAATGGAGAAATCCTGGACGTTTAAAAGCCAAAAGTTAATTAGCTGTAATGAAGAGGTATTATAACTTCACTGTACAGTAGTGTCCTATTTCATTTACAAATTATTAAAATCGATGAAGTGTTTGATAGCTGATTCACGTTATTTACCTGAGAAATGATAGTCAGACTCTACTAAAATACACTTGAATGTAGACCTACAAATTTTATTATTGGTTCATTTACCCGTATTTTAGTATTTAACTTAACCTTTTGAATTATTTATAGTGTACCCTTGTTACATAACATCCTGCTTTCTAGAACAAATCATTCTTTCTTTAAACTTGTTTTGTTGCAATAGTGTTATTCCTGCTTCTATTCTAATTTCTCACAAAAGAATTAAACATCATTCTTACTTTCTTTTCCTTTTGTTAAAACTATCTTTGATTTAAAAAACTAACACAAACGCGTATTACAGTTTTACCCGTGACATGATCGATGCACTAATAATATCTCAAAGGGTAAAAGTCAAAAAATACCCACGAACTTTCAAAAATGTCCCGAAATCACCAACGAACTAAATTTCGTCCTACCTACACCAACGAACTTTCAAATATTATTCTAATATCACCCATATAATAAATTTTGACTGACACCGTGCCAGTTACCTTCCACGTTGGACCGGTTTTTTTATTTTATAAATTAATTAAACACAAGTCAATGCCAGTACACCAATAAAAGTCAAGTGGGTCCCATCTTTTTTTCTTTTTTTCTCTACAAGATCCGCATCATTTCTCAACCGCATCATTTCTCAAGATCAATACCCTCAACCTTAAAACAAAACTAAAATCAATCTATCTTAACAGAAGAAAAGAGACGATGAACAAAAAAGAAGGATGTTAAGAACCCAACTGCACCCGTTGCAAGCATAATTGCTATGACCATGAACAACGAATAACCCAAGTAGAGCATCGCGGACACAGGTCCACTCAAGCTTTTAAGATCAAACTCAAGGTAGTTGATTGAATACAAGAAGATATATAAGGCGACCGAACCAGATGCAAAGAACGATTTCCACCACCATTTCCAATCCTCGACACAAAGATTCATATAAGTAAGAACTAGTGATACCTATGCGCAAACTGTCACAAGTAAAATGAAAACCACAAAAATCCAAGAAGGGCACTTCTAAGCCAGGATCTCTCTAGCGATTTGATTGGTTCGAACCGGAAACTCGAGGTATGGGGATTTTGTGGCCATGAAGCCACCAATTAGTGTTAAGG
>BQNB010161016.1:0-12611 GCA_026074375.1 Tanacetum coccineum
CTTACAAAAACAAGGTCATAGCCGGCCTTGAACATAAACACACAATACATGAGAATTAAATCCCAAAATCATCCACTAAGTTACCTTTTTCACTAAACTAATATATCTTTTACCCAAGGAACAAACCCTAACTATGATCTATGGGATTTCAAGGCTCAATTGTGTCTCCTAGCATGCCCATGTTTCGGCTAAAATTAGGGGACAAAGGAGGCATGCTTAAGCCATGTCAAATCACTCTTACATGTTACCATACTTATCTACACATTTACCATACCACTCCTTACACTCCTAGCAATTTTTAAACATAAAACCCTCACCCTAACACCCTCTAAAACCGGTTACAATCATTCACCACAACAAAACCATGTTCTAGTTCACTAAGTGGTAATAACACAAGCCTTGGCCTATAAATAAAACCCATAAAGTGATAAGGTTCTCACACTTAAACATTTCAAAGAAAATCAAACACACAAACTCTCTCTACACACACTCTAACCCACGGCTTGGGTTTTTCACCAACAAAACTTTTATAGTTTTCATTTTTCAAGGATTACAAGCATACAAGGGTCATTACTAATCATATATAAGGTGTCTTGGAAGCTTGGTTTGGGTTAATCAAGGGTTATTACAAGTAAGGAGTTAAATTAGGGTTTTTGTGAAATTAGGGTTTTCTAAACCTAATTTTCCAATTAGGGTTTTCTTGGTTGGGTTTAATCTTGATCCTCATTCATCCTACATTCATCTAAGGTTTACCTAAGACCCTAATCTATTCATTTATTTCATTTCATGATTTATATAATTTTTATATTGTTAATCATCACCTAGGTTTATTTTATAAAGTTATAAAATAAAATATATGCCTACATATACACGAAATTTATTTTGACATAATTAAAATGATGTTTACAATATGTCAATATGCTTAAAATAAGAATTTACAAGTGTTGGGTAATTTATGTAATTATTTGTTAAGTTTTGATTATTTATTTAATTATAAAGTTTATAGAATTAAATAAATATGTTGGATTTATTTCCTTGGACAATATAGACATATTAAGATATAGAGGACTTATTATATACACAAGATATGTATTGTATAAATTAGAGGACTTGTGATAATTTATATAAGTTAATAATACCTAAACAAGTTTATTTAAAAATTATAAACACTTTTCGAATTTACTGTAGCAAACAGTACATGGGAGAAATTATTTTATATTTTATAAACATAGTACATTTCACAAGGATCGTAAGCATATAAGAAACTTGAAAATCCGATAAATAACGAAGGAGTTATGATGTTTACAAGATTTACAATTATAAAAGTATTTTTATAAAAGAAAGTTATAAAAATAATACAATTCGAATTTAAGTTAAATATTTGATATTTTTTTGTAAAAGTAGATTGTATAAGGATTATAAAAAGGTAAGAAACTTGAAAAACCGATGGGTAATGAATTTGTTATGACTTTTTCATGTTTATGTAATAAAATAAACAAAAGTAACTTTATAAAAGTAGTTTTATAAAAACCTGCTACTGTTCACGATAGTGAGCTGATGGGAATTATTTTTGTTGGATAGAGCTTTTAATTACGAAGACGTGGGCGAAAGAATCACTAAAAACCGAATTAAAACGAATGAGATATGATTTTTATACGATTTCAACAATTAATATTTATAAAAAGTATTTTTATAAATATATACACACTGTTACTGTTCACAACAGTAAAAATACACATAATAAATGTAATGGTTGATTAGATTTTTCAAATACGAAACCATACATATAAAGAACGTATTAAACGGAGGTAAAACGAATAAATTACGACATTTTTAATATTACAACAATTAATTATATAAAAGTAGTTTTATATAATTTATTAAATGGATTAAATGTTACTGTTCATCAGTAACTTAATATTTACAAATATGATATTTTAATATATCATTCAAATACGAAACCACGGATATAAAGAATATGCAAAACGGAATTGAAACGAAAAAGATATAAGGTTTATAAAACCTTATGCACTATTTTTATACTTGTGCACTATTTTTGTGAAATCAATTAAACTAATTATATAATGTTATTATATAATTATCTAAAGGTGATAAAACAATTACTTTTCATAAACGAATAATTGTTGGACAATTTTAACATTTTCACAATACGGATTCATGAACATTTATTTTACAAATGCAAATCAAATTGTTTAATTTTATAAATTAAACAAACACTTTTAGGTGGTGATGTAACTATATAGAATTATGTATGACATTGGTTATTCAAAGTGCATAGTATTCATACGACCTATGTTTAATTAGGTTGCATTCGGACTTCGCTTGTCGATTCACTCACTTGATTTATTTCTTTCACTTCATTTGTTGAGGTGAGTTCATAGCCCCATGTTTTACTATATCAATGATTTACAACTTTTGGGGTGAGAAACATGCTTTGTTTTACAAATTGGACGTAAGTGTATATTTTATCATGATTACGTGTTTGCCTAAGTAGCGATAACCCTCAGAGCCCATTATCATGAACTGTCAATTACTTTGTGTGAGCGCGAATGTTATAAATAGATCTATTTGGGGTTGACATCCCCATCCGGGTGAGTAGCTCTCACTGGTGTCACGGAGTGAACCAACGGATGTATACCATGTCGGATACGGATGTTGCGGGTTAGAACATCATCACGGGCAATGTAGGCAATTTATATTGCAATTCATACATGTCGAGCTTCGGTGTCATGAGCTTAGGGAAACGTAATTACATTTTGTGATGTTTGCATCTGTTGCATTATCACGGGGAAAATCTTACGGTCCTACATTACATTTTACATAAACCTATGAATTCACCAACTTTATGTTGACGTTTTAAGCATGTTTTTCTCAGGTCAATGAGGCACGAGGTGCTAAGGATACATTGGGATAGTCTTTTGGGAGTCATGCATTAAAGATTTGGAGTCATTACATGATGAGATATTGTTATGATCTAAAATCTTTGTTATCAAGTGTTGAACAATTTAAGCCGTTGTGCTTTGTATTAAACAATTTCAATAAATCCAATGTATCGTATTTTAAACGACTCTTTCAGAGGTCGTTCTCATATCTTGTGCTATTGATCTATAATGTAACGCTCCCGGATACTCATTTTCCACTGCGACCCAATTTGGGGGTGTTACACGTGACCGGGAGATTGATCATCATAACACATGGTGACAATATAGAGAACACTAAAATGAAAATAGGTTTTTATATAGTTATACTATTTAAAGAAAATAGGTAAGTAGAGTAAATAAAAAATAAATAAATAAACAGTACATAGTTAGAAATATATATTCTGGCAATTTACTCTGTAAATTCCAAGTTATCTAGACTAGATGTATAAAATATAAGAAATGACACATTTTAAATATGCTAAACAATTAATAAGAGTTTTATAATTTATAAAATTATTTAATATATTTTTTGTCTTTTAGTCGATTATTAAAATAATAATATTTTATTATTTTGTCTTTTTGTCGGATTTTTAAGAATGTAAGTTGTTGTAAAAATATTTCTAAGTATAATATTTTTATAAAATTTCGACATGACCCGTTCGTTTATAACCGCTTTCTAAAGTTTTCAAACACTTTCCCTCAAATAAATCCATTTTCGACAAAATGCCAAAATCTACGTTCATGTGACGTTTTATCAAAGCACATTTTCCAAACGTATATTTTAACTACCCTAAACTTATATAAGTATAACTTGATCAAAATCCGTTTTAAACGTTTAAGTTTATTAGTTTTTCGCTTATTGGGCCTCAAGGCCCAATGTTAGTCCAAAATCCATATCTTTAGTTTTTGATCCAGAATAGGCCCAATATTGAAAGTCCAATAATAACTATAAGTCAAAAATTACCAAAGTTGAATAAGCAAATTAGTAAGTCAACGAAATAAGTCGTATAGTCAAATAAGCCATAAGCCGCGAGCTTAATGGGCTTATTTTGGACTATCCAGTCCAATGACCACAACTAGCTATCCAAGTTTATAAACCGAAAACTTACGATTATAATAAGTATTATCAATAAGTTGAAAAATAAGCCGAACGGAGGGTCCCAAAAATAAGCCCGAGCTTGTTGGGCCTTAGTAGGGCCGTTGGCATGTATAAGCCCAAACAACGCTTCCCAAAGTACAACAAGCCCAAAATAAGTCCGATAATTTATAAAATACGTAAATAAGCACTTTTAGTATTGAAATAAGCTAAACCAAAAAGCCACAAAAATAAGCCGAGGCTCACGAGCCCAAGCCTAAGCGACGGTTGGGCTTGGCTTGTTGGGTCGTGACCTCCAAGTCTAATAATAAGCTATAACGAGCTTATTAATAAGCCGTTAAGCTACAAAGTACTTTTAGTTCTTAAAATAAGCTACGAAAATAAGCTATAAAAATAGAACGAGAGTTATAAATGACGAAAACCACTATTCTTTTGTTCTCTTTTGTTGCTGACTCTAAATAAGCCCAAAATAAGCTTACCAGTGCTTATTAATAAGCCAAATAAGCTATAAACTCTATTACAAAAATATTTTGTTTTACCAACACAACCACAACGTTAAAATAACATTTTCCTTGTTTTCCTTTTCCTTTTTATTCGAACCAAACGCACCCTTAAAGTTATTTTATAAATTTTTTGCTTTTGATTTTACAAAACTAAGTGTACAACTAGTGTTTATGCATCATTAGACTATCAAAAGTACAAAGATTATTAAAGATTAGTAACTTACAAAGTAGGGTTTTAAGAGGATATTTAAGCTTAACCAACAACCCAAACGTTGTTTTTATACCCACACGATCAATAAAATCAAATATGAATCTGTTTAAGCCTTCATATTCTTGATCAAAATGGAAAATGTATGATTTATGTATGTGTGTTGTATTCGACCAAGCAAGAGAGAACGGGAGAGGAAGAGAGAACTTTTCTTTGTGTTTTGGTGTTGTGCGTGTGTGTTTTGAAAATACAATAAGGATATGATAGATACTTGCATGGACAAACTTCCTAAAAAATGCCTTGTTGTCTCCCATAGGGGTCGGTCGAACCTAGGATTCTATGAGGGGATCCTAGTTGATTTTTTTGTCTTTTGTCGGGATGTGTAGCATGTCTAGTCTGTAAATAATGAAATTCTGAAAGTTTAAGTTTCTTAGTAAATGTTATGAATAAGTTTAGAGATCTAAAAATATCAAAAGAATTAGATTTATAGCTATGATGTTTTAATTTAGTGTAGACAGTAAAATTGTCATGCCATAACGCGTTGTTTGTCGTTTTAAGTTGTTTGCGGGATAAATATCCTGGTAAGTTATCAAATATAGATGTAAACATCCAAAAAGAGATAATTCAAGGAAATAAATGAACTATTGATTTAATAAACTATAAATTGACTACCGTTAGTACGGTAACTGCTTTGACGGAAACAACAAAAGTCAATAAAATAGAGATCTACATAGAACATCATAAGTCTGGAAAATCCGCAAAGGTTACAGTCTACCCCCCTTAAAAGAATTTCGCCCCGAAATTCAACTAGTGCTAGAGCTAAAGAGATGTGGGTATTTGAGTTTCATTTGATCCTCACGTTCCCAAGTAAATTCAGGACCTCGTTTTGAATTCCATCGAACCTTGACGATAGGAATTCTACTCCGCTTCAGCTTTTTGATTTCACGCTCTAAGATCTCTACAGGCTCTTCCACAAAGTTCAACTTAGCATCAACTTGGATTTCCTCTAAAGGTACATGTAGGGTTGGGTCAGCCAAACATTTCTTGAGGTTTGACACGTGAAACGTGTCATGAACACTGCTTAGTTCTTGAGGTAGTCTTAGTCTATAGGCTACTGGACCGATCCTCTTAGTGATCTCAAAGGGTCCAACAAACCTAGGTGCTAACTTGCCTTTCTTCCCAAAGCGTACCACACCTTTCCAAGGTGACACTTTGAGCAGGACATGATCACCTACATTGAATTCCAAGGGTTTCCTACGTTTGTCGGCATAGCTCTTCTGACGATCGCGTGCAGCTTTAAGTCGATCCTTGATCTGGGAGATCTTCTCAGTAGTTTCTTGCACGATCTCAGGTCCAATCAATTGTCCTTCTCCTACCTCTTCCCATAGGATGGGTGAGCGACACTTCCTCCCATAGAGTGCTTCGAATGGTGCATATCTTATACTAGAATGATAACTGTTGTTGTAGGAGAATTCAACCAATAGAAGATGAATATCTCAACTTCCTCCGAAGTCAATGATGCATGCTCTGAGAATGTCTTCCAATGTTTGAATGGTACGCTCGCTTTGACCATTAGTCTGTGGATGGTAAGTCGTACTCATGTCCAAACGTGTTCCTAATGCCTCTTGCATCGATTGCCAAAATCATGACGTAAAGCGACTATCTCGGTCGGATATTATCGATATTGGCACACCATGCCTTGCCACGATTTCATTGAGGTAGAGCCTAGCTAGCCTATCCATCTTAAAGTCCTCACGAATGGGTAGGAAATGAGCAGACTTAGTCAATCTGTCCATAATGACCCAGATTGAATCATGCCCACTTCCGGTCCTTGGCAATTTTATGATAAAGTCCATGGCTATTCTCTCCCATTTCCACTCAGGGATCTCAAGTTGCTGCAGTAAGCCGGATGGCCTCTGATGTTCAGCTTTAACCTTCGAACAAGTAAAGCACTTGCTAACATACAAAGCTATATCCTTCTTCATCTCTGGCCACCAGTGCATATCTCTAAGATCATAGTACATCTTATCAGCTCCTGGGTGTACAAAGTACATTGACTTATGTGCTTCATCCATTATTAGGGTTCTTACATCACCCGTCAAAGGAACCCATATTCGATCCATGTAATACAATGCTCCATCACTCCTACGCTTTATCTGTTCGTCTAGCCCTCGCAGCATTTCTGCTGGTGCATTGACGACCTTAGATGCTTCATTCTAAGCCGCTAGTATCTTACTCTTGATACTCGACTGAATGGTCATGTTCATAGCTCGAACTCTCATAGGATTAATTTTCTCCTTTCTACTTAGTGCATCGGCTACTACATTCGCCTTAACAGGATGGTAACACATTTCGCAGTCATAGTCACTGAAAAGCTTTATCCAGCGACGTTGACGCATATTCAGCTCCTTCTGATTAAAGATATGCTAGAGACTCTTGTTGTCGATATATATGACACTCTTTGTCCTGTATAAGTAGTGTCTCTAGATCTTGATAGCAAATACAATTGCACCCACTTCCAGATCATGAGTGGTGTAATTCTTTTCATGGATCTTTAACTGTTTAGAGGCATAAGCAATCACTTTTCCTATTTGCATCAGCACGCACCCCATTCCTTGACATGACGCATCATAGTATACCATGAAGACTTCTAATCCATCAGGGAGTGCTAGAACAGGTGCATTACATAACTTATCCTTCAAGGTTTGAAATGTCATCTCTTGTTCATCTCCCCAAATATACTTCTTGTTTTTTTGAGTCAAAATGGTAAGTGATTTGGCAATCTTAGAAAAGTTAGCGATGAATCGCTGGTAATATCCTGCTAAACCTAAGAATGACTGGACTTATGTGGGTGACTTAGGGGCTTCCTAATTCTTAATAGCTTCAATCTTGCTAGGATCTACATGAATGCCATCATTGTTGACCACATGCCCAAGGAACTGTACCTCTCGCAACCAGAATTCACACTTTGAAAACATTGCCTACAGTTTCTCTTTCTTAAGCAGGTCTAAGATTAACCGTAGATGCATTTCATGCTCTTCTATTGTTTGGAGTAGATCAAAATGTCATCGATGAACACGATAACAAATTTGTCTAGTTAAGGTCTGTGTACTCGGTTCATAAAATCTATGAATACCGCTGGTGCATTCGTCAGACCAAAGGGCATTACTGTGAACTCGAAATGTCCATATCAAGTTCTAAATCGGTCTTTGGGATGTCATCTTCGTGCACTCTCAGCTGATGATATACAGACTGAAGGTGTATCTTGGAGAAGTATCGTGATCCTTTACAGTTGGTCGAATAGGTCATCGATTCTTAGGAGGGGATAACGGTTCTTAATGGTCAGTTTATTAAACTCTCTATAGTCGATACACATCCTGAAAGAACCGTCCTTCTTCTTGATGAACAATACCGGTGCTCCCCATGGCGATGAACTTGGTCGAATAAAACCCTTGTCCTGGAGTTCCTTGAGTTGGTTCGACAACTCCTCCATTTCAGTAGGTGCCAAGCGATAGGGAGACTTCACGACCGACATTGCTCCAGGGATTAGGTCGATACAAAACTCAACTTCTCAGGAAGGAGGTAGTCCTGATAGGTCGTCAGGGAATACCTCGGAGAAGTTTCGAACGATGGCGATGTCTTCCAGTTTCGGCTCCTCTGCTTTCGCACTCATAAAACGTTTCACCTTCTCTTCTGGTCATTCTTCATATACCCTAAGCATCTCGCCATGTGGTAGCGAAATTCGAACTACCCTCTCATGGCAGACGATTTTAGCTCTATGTCTAGACAACCAGTCCATTCCTATGATTACATCGAAGCTTCTGTGTCCAAACGGTATTAGGTCTATGTAGGAAACTAGAAGGGGGGGGGGGTTAAATAGTTTACTGGTTAATTATCCATTTTAAAACTTTGATTATAAAATGGTTTGGTTCGAGTTGTATGTCAATCAAACAACAATATGAATCACAAGTAAACTATCTAATGTAATAAACTAAATAAACAATAACAATATAAAGAAATAAGGAAAGAAACGATCAAACCAAGACACTAAGATTTATAGTGGTTCGGCTACGAAGCACCTCTTCGCCCTACTCCACTCCCCGAGTACTCCACTCGAGATTTCACTATGTCAACAAGCTCCCTTTAGGCGGAGAAAACCATTTACACGTCGCTTACTTTCTTTTCCGACACTAAGCTAGATGTCGAGTCCTAATCTTAGCTAGAACTAATCTAAGACTTCACTAAGTCGTTATACACTTACAAGATATATACTCTTAGATTGACACACAATCTAATTTACACGAATACATAATTTACACTATTGGATCTACACACAATCTAATTTTTACAACACAATAAAGAAAATATAATGAAGATTTGTGATCTTAAAGTGGAGGAAAGAGATCACTTGATAACAATTCGTTTCTAGATGAATACGATTGTTCTTCTCTTGCACTTGATTAGAAGAAGGGAGGAAGAGGGAATTAATCACTTGAAACAAGTTTAAGATATGTTAGTCATCAAGATATGTGTTTTAGAATGAAAGAAAGAAGAGAGAAAAGTAGATCTGAGAAAATTCTTGGCATGAGGTTGTTTTTATGTTTTTTGTATTTTTATAGTATTGGGGTGGGTGGGGAGGGGGGGGGGGGGGCCCAAGTTTTAAGAAAGTTTTTTTAAAATTTTTATAGAAGAAAAAAATAGCCGTTACTTTGCAGGCGGTCCTGGCGGTCCCTAATATGTTAGGGGGCCGCCCGTAGAGTACGCTCCTCTTTTGTCTTTTAGTGGGGAAAGTGTTATCTGTTTCGAAACCTTCTATTTTGGGGGGAAAAATCTGATTTCAAATTTATTGTTTTAATAAAACATTTCTTTTATGAATAAATATTTTGTGTATATATTTTTGTAAATACACTTTTGTAGAAATGTAAGGTTTAAGAAAAATATTTTCTTGATCACTAATCATGTTGGGGTTTTTTTTAAAAATCAAAGATTTTGTTTATCCATACTTAAGTGATTTAATCTTTGAAATGAATTTACGGATTAAATTCACATTTATAAAACATTTAATTTTATCGTAAATGTTTTTACATTTAGTTATTATCAAAACATCGAGAGGTCGAAAAATATAAATAATGTTTTTAGACATTATTTGTATTAACAATCTCCCCCTTTTTGATGATGACAAAATATAAACTCATTTAGTATTAAAATAGAAGTTTATAAATTACTAATGAGTTTAAATTCATTTCTCCCCCTTTTTGTCGAATCCAAAAAGGTTGATCGTCGAATTGTAGTAGAGAGAAAGAAATCGACGATTGAAGACTCCCCCTTGATGTAAGCTCCCCATTGTTCGGGGCACTAAGGGATCGATCTTACGATAATTTGTTTTCTACAAAACAAAGTTAGAGGTACAAGTGCAAACCAACATAGCACGACAAATATCTCAAGAGTATAATCCACACATTAGAAACTCATAAATAAAGTGCATTCAAATTTCTAGAAAGATCATATATAGCCATATAGGAAAATATATGATGATACAACAAAAGAGAATCATAACCTAACATAACATAATTAGATCATCTAATAAAAATAAGCTAGTAGATGATTCATGGCTTCATGAGATGTGATACCCAAAAGGTAATGAACATTTATTTAAGCAAATTAATCATATGGGAGTGATTAATTGAAGAGTGAAAATGACGAAGATGGTGAATCATTGTGATGATGGACTCGTGATTGAGGTATGAGACGGGTGACAAGGAATTGAATGAAATTAATTTCATTTCTTAATGAGTGGAAGTGGTTGGTGGTGTACCTACAACAATGACAAAAGCTAGCATGACACCCTAATTGAGCATTAGTATGAGGTTGAACCAATGGGTGTGGTGAAGAGGGTGGTGTAGGAGTTTGAGAATCGATGAGTGTGGAGATGGTGTGGAGTTGATTAATAATTTGATCTCTTTGTGGGTAGTCCATAGGTGGTGAGATAGAGTGAGAAGTGTTTCTTGGAGGTGGTGGTGGTGAGTCATTATGACAAGTAGGTGATGATTTTGTAAGAGGTGTCTTACGCTTCCATACTTGATGAACCGACATTCTTGGTTTTCTAGAAACGTTTGGGTGATGATTTGAGCAAGACATTTGGGTGGAAGAAGAAGAAAATATGAAGAAGATGGTGATGATGAAGAAGATTGATGATTTAAATAATGAGAAAGATGAAAAGAAATGGCAAAGCATGGTGTTGGAGATGAAGATTGAAGAAATTATGTGTTCAAAGAGGGAAATTCCAGACAGCTTGAGGATGTAGATAGGAGCGTCAAGATACAGAAAAAGAGGTAAACTCAAAATTTTTCTTTCCCTCCTGGTGGCGATCCCATATCACCTGGTGATCCCAAATATATTGGGGGGGCCGCCGGTATAAGGGGGCCATTTTCTGAAGACATGAAGATTTCTAGTTTTCTCTTTTTCTTAAGTCTAGTGATTTCGGCTTCTATCAATATTCAAGAATCAACTAGTTCAAGTAATAATATGTAGTTCTATTCTAACATACAAATCATTTAGCAAGTAGTAGCATTTCATCTCATGTCATAGTCATAAAATTTACGCGTCATAGAAAGATGATAGAATGTAGAAGATTATCCAAGTCAAATGCAAATTAAAATTTGCCACTCATAGTCCTAATAATAGAGAAATATAATGTATTAAACATGAGAGATAATAATAATAATAATAATAATAATAGTGTCATAGTAGTCGTGTCAACACGTTCATTTTTGTTTTCCACCCATCATGTTCTTGAGAGCTTGTCCAATTGACCTTAACCCTTCCCGGTAAGCATCTCTTTTTTGAGTTTGACGATTAATAGTTTTGGAGAGATAAGTGTTTAAGTAATGACTTTCATGAGGAGGGTTTTAATGGACTCTAGAGACATTATTTGACGAGAAAGAAATGTTTTGAGACGGAGATGAAGGATTGGGATGAAAAGATTCGTCATCATTTTCCTTGATGGAATCATCCAATGGATGAGATGATGATGGATGATTTAGAGTGGATGAGGATGAGCTAGCATTTAACTCATGAGGTCTTTTCTTGCCCTAATCCGCTCGTGTTTTTCGCTCGTAATGAGGAGCGAGCGGATGCATGGCTCGATCATGTGAGAGATAATGATCAAAGGCTAGCTCAGGAGAGACGGACACGACATGTTTGAATAACCTAGTCAAGAGCATTCCATAAGGCAAGAGTTCCTTTGGTTTGAATCGAGTCTTTTCCATTCTTTTGAGAATGAAAAATGCTAGGTTATAAGGAGTGGATGTCTCAATGCTATAAAGCACGTGACAAAGACAAGCGGAGACATGATCCCTATGTCCTCCTAGACAAATGGCGTTTTCACGAATAATATCAACCCAAGGTTTCATATGAGTTTGAATCTCTCGGGTTAAAATTTCATTTTCACCTACGAAAATCGTTTTCTTATTTTTGGTACGAGTCTCTTGACCTTGTCGAGGAACTTGAATAAGAGACTTAATGACTCTTGGAGACGGAGGTTTGGTTTTATAAAGACCTCTACTTGGAACACTTACTGAAAAATGGTCAAGAGACCACATTTCGGTGTTAGAGGCTTGACATTTGAATAGGATTTTCAAAATTTGACCAAATTCCACAAGAGTGAGGGAGAATGACTTATTTTGAATGACGAAGTTGACAACAAATTGACTCTCAGGGTTATAGGTAAAAGTGAGTTGACAGTAAAACTCAAGAACAAAGCGAGGTACAATTTGTTCGTTAATGTCTAACAAACAAATAAAGCCGATTGACTCAAACTTAGCACGAATATGACTCATATTTTCTAAGTTTGGACTTACAAC
>BQNB010161017.1:0-14729 GCA_026074375.1 Tanacetum coccineum
ATATCTCATGACAAGTTGCTACTATCATCAGCTCGGGAAGCTGTCAAGGCTCTTAGGGAACTTTCCACTTCGAATCAAGAAAATCCCGAGACTTTAAGATGGAAAAGTGTTTGTGGGAAGGATGGAATACTTACCAATGCTATTAAGGTAGATCGATTGCCTTTATGTAGACTTGACAAAATGGGTCGGTTTGGTAACTGGCGAAAACAAGTTGGGCAAAAGATGTAATTTTGGGACGGGTGGGGTCAGGTTTAGGGGTGTCAAAGAACTCGACCCGACCCAAACCCGAGTAAGCCTATTCAGTCGGGTTACTCGGGTCAAAATTTGAACTCAGGTTATTCGGGTCAACCCGAATACTAAATAGGGTCGGGTATCGGGTTGGAATTTTTTGGCTAACTCGGGTTTGGGTCGACCCGTTTGACCCGAATAAGGTTTTTTTTTAATTTTTAATATTTTTTTATATAAATTAGAACAAATAGGCAACTTTATGACTATCTGACCCGACTTGAGTTGACCCGACCCGAGTTGATCTGACCCGAATTGACCCCAAACACGACTAACCCGAGTTCAAATAGGTTCGAGTTCGGGTACGGTATTTGTAGCCTTGACACGACTTTGACCCGACCCGAATTGACCCGAACCCGACCAACCCGACTGACACCCTAACTCAGGTTGACTCACAATACTTTTATCTAGAAATTTGTTTGTTGAACAAATGAATTAGGTGTCTGATATTAGGTGTACAAATGAATTAGGTGTCTGATATTAATATATTACTACAAAAAGACTATTATTTAACGACTAATTTAATATTTAAATAGTCTGATTTAGGAGGTTTTATGCAATTAAGAAAACACTTTCCGCT
Organism: Tanacetum coccineum; assembly: GCA_026074375.1. Classification (NCBI taxonomy): domain Eukaryota; kingdom Viridiplantae; phylum Streptophyta; class Magnoliopsida; order Asterales; family Asteraceae; genus Tanacetum; species Tanacetum coccineum. Next base: position 866 of record BQNB010161017.1, read on the forward strand.
ACTTTTCGCCTGTTTGGCCCATCTCTTTTCAAAATGAAAACTCGAACCGACCTATATCAGCTAATCTTTTTTTCGACCCAACATTTTCAGGCGAGAGTTGGGATGGAGTTAAAGAGGATTGAGCAACTTCAAACCGGTTTTCAGTTTCAAAAGATGGAAGAAGATTTTGATGCAACAAATGAGAAAGAATGTGTTCTGTGTTTCTATGACCTACACATGTCTGCAGCCACCTGCAAATGCTCTTCTGATTGCTTCACGTGTCTAAAACATGCAAATGATTTGTGTTCTTGTGAACCAGACCAACGTTCTGTCTATCTCCGCTACACCTTTGATGAACTAACCATATTGGTTGATTCACTCGAGGGTGATTTAGTTTCTTTGCATAAATGCGCACCAAAAATTATTGTAAAAGATAATAGCGGCCACACGTATACAATAAAAGAAGAAGCTGTCCATCCAAAGAAAGAACCTCATTTAGAAAAAGGGTATAATAACGCATTCTTTGAACTTCTAAATATTGGATCTGTAGCCTTTGGGAAACTGTGGTGCAATAAGAAGGCGATATTTCCAAAGGGATACCGAAGCCGAGTGAAATTCCGTAGTTTTTTGAACCCTGCATTAGTGAGGAGCTACATAGTGGAAATCCATGATGCTGGACTCATAGGTCCTATATTTAAGGTGCAGGTTTTGACTTCTTTTGTTACTATTTTCAGTTTAAGATATACCTGTCTCTTAACTTTGTGGTTTGTTTCATGTAATTTAGGTTTTCTTAGAAGAGTATCCTAGTGAGAGCTTTATGGATGTCTCGGCAGATAAGTGCTGGGAATTGGTGTTGCAGAGACTAAATCAACAAATTGTCAACGACTGCAAGTTGGACTTAGAGCCAATAAAGAGAGTAGACGGGCTTGAAATGTGTGGGTTATCTTATCCTGCCATTGTACAGGTTTACAAAAACAAAAATTGTAGTAATTATTTCATTTATCATTCAATATTTAAAATTGGTATTTATAACAGGCGATTGAGGATCTTGATCCGGAGCATAGGTGTTTGGAGTACTGGAGCAACAAAGTCAACCATAACGAAGCTATGAAGTTGACATTTTCCATGTTTAGCTTTTGACTTTTTTGGATATAGAACTCAACAGCGGAAATTGCAAAGCTTAGATCAGCGCATATGCTGTTGGTGATTTTAGTGTCATCGATCATTTTTGTGTAATGGTGATTTACCCGAGACCAAATGAATTTCAAGTTACGTTATAATACGAGTTCGGAGGTGTGGAGTGCACGCTTGTATAAACTATTAACTTGATTTCAAGTACGATAATGGTAAAGGTTGTGAATGTATATCAAGGGGTAAACACCTTGGATATTTTATATAGTGACATAAATCCATTCGTCACCATAGTGTTGCAATGGTTCAAAAGATATGACTGTTTGCATTAGTGACAGAAACTGGTCGTCGCTAATGAACATATGCCTTCCAGGGCTCAGTTAGTGACAGTTTTTAACTGTCACATATTCGTTGCAGAAAGTAATGAAAGGTTGTTACCATTTATTAAAAGGTGTGACTTTCCCAAGAACACAACTTTCCCTACAACTACCATTTATTTTATTATACATAGAACATAAATTTGGTCTTTTCATGAGAACAAGAAGAATCATCACAACACATACAATCTTCTCCAATTTTGTACTCTTTCTTGTGCCTAAACTTGATGTTTACCTTGTCTTATCTCATAACAAAATTTTCGCGTAACCCCAAGGCACAAAATAAGATCGAAATATTGTATTCGGAAAGTGAACTATACACGATTCAAGAATTTATCCGGCAATCTATGATTATCAAGACCCGAACTCCAACAAACGAATACAATATTTTCTTGTGATAATCAAGATTGGTGAATCTGTGTAAGAGATATGGAATATGTTAAAGATGTTGGGTTTAATCTTGATGGGTCACGGGTCGGCAGGTCAGTTTGTGGCCCAGTAGTTTGAATAAAGTGTTGAATAGTCCATCCTGATTGACCGAGTCTAGTCAGGAAATAAGCAAGTAGCTGCAACTTGTTATAGGCAATACATGGGTTAGATAGTAGGACTTTCCTTGTTTCCTAGGAAATAGTGGTGCAACTTGCATAGTATTATTAGGAGGTTTATTTTTGATATTAAAAAAGCAGCCTAGCATGTTGTAATTAATGTATTCAGTTTTCCTTTTAATATACAAAGCATTGAAACCCCATATTGCTGTTTTGATTGCGTGTGTCGCGAAGTTGGGTAGTCGGGTTAAAGGGGGCTGAAATCCACACAATGTGGTATCAGAGCTTAGTTCGATTAAATCGTGGGGTTGAGAGCCTTAGGGGCTCAACCTGTGGTAGCAAAAAGAAAAATGTGATTGCCAATCTGTTTAAACACAGCAGCGAAAGACGAAAGCAAGCAGCAAGTTTTTATCACAGCGGGTGACCAAAACAACGCAGCAGCAAGGACTGTTTTAAAGCAGTAAACGAGCAAGAAATCATAAAAAGAAACTAGCAAGAAATCATACCAAGAAAGGGTCGAGCAAGAAACGCCAGCACAAGATAGCAAGAGATGTAGCCAGAAAAATAGGCAAGGAGTGCATTCTCAAAAGCAAAGCAAGCAAGAAGCAAGAATCACCAGCACGAAAAACGAGAAAGCAAGTCAAAAATCACAGCAAGTGGCACGAAATTATTGACCAAGCAAGACTTTACAGCAAGTTAGCAAGCAAGAAGGTTGTCGCATTTGTAGCAAGTAGCAGGCAAGACAACGATAGCAAGGAGAAAGTTTCGTGTTTGTAGCAAGTAGCAAACAAGAAACAGTCGACAAGCAAGGGTCGACAAGCAAGAGTCGACAAGCAAGAGTCGGCAAGCAAAGAAAAAAAAAGAATGAGAAAGAAAAGAAAAAAAAGCAAGACCAGAAAGAGGAAAGAAAGCAAGCAGCAAGGTTGATCACCGGGTGATCAAAAGAAAGAAAGCAAGAGCAAGTTATCGCAAGTTAGCAAGCAAGGAAGGTTGTCACATAATCTGTAGCAAGTAGCAGGTAAGACAACCATATCAAGTAGATAGTTTCGTGTTTGTAGCAAGTAGCAAACAAGAAACAATCATAAGAAATCAAGGGTCGACAAGCAAGAGTCGATAAGCAAGAGTCAACAAGCAAGAATCAATTAGCAAGTAGCAAGAACGATAAAGACAGCAAGTAGAAAAGAGTGACGAGTAGCAAGGGCAAGGAAGACGAGCAGAAAGCAAGAGAAGAAAGAATCATCATGATGATCGTGGCAAGAATGTGAGTTTCGAAGTGAGACCGAAAAGACCATGGAACTGAGAAAGAGACCGTGTTCGTGATTATTATCGTAAGAGTCGATCGTGAAAGATCATCAAGATTACGGGGGTGAATGTTGGGTTTAATCTTGATGGGTCATGGATCAGCAGGCATGAGTCAGTATGTGGGGCCCAGTTATGTTGAATAAAAGAGTTGATATAGTCCATGGTTTGACCGAGTCTAGAGGAAATAAGCAAGTAGCTGCACATTGTTAGGAATACATGGGTTAGTTAGTAGGTTCCTGTTTCCTAGGATATAGTGGTGCACGTTGCATAGTATTTTGTGTTTAGTTTTAGTATAAAAAGCAGCCTAGCATGTTGTAATTAATGTGATTCAGTTTTCCTTTTAATATACAAAGCATTGAAAACCCATATTGCTGTTTTGATTGGCGTGTCGCGGAGTTGGGTAGTCGGGTTAAAGGGGGCTGAATCCACATGTGGTATCAGAGCTGAGTTCGATTAAACGGTGGGTTTGAGAGCTTAGGGGCTCATACCTGTGGTAGCAAAAAGAAAAATGTGATTGCCAATCTGTTTAAACACAGCAGCGAAAGACGAAAGCAAGCAGCAAGTTTTTATCACAGCGGGTGACTAAAACAACGCAGCAGCAAGGACTGTTTTAAAGCAGTAAACGAGCAAGAAATCATAGAAAGAAACTAGCAAGAAATCATACCAAGAAAGGTAGCAAGAAAACGCAGCAGCAAGATAGCAAGAGAATGTAGCAAGAAAAATAGCAAGGAGTGCTTTCTCAAAGCAGGAAGCAAGCAAGAAGCAAGAATCACAGCAAGAAGAACGAGAAAGCAAGCAAGAAATCACAGCAAGTGGCACGAATGACAAGCAAGACTTTACAGCAAGTTAGCAAGCAAGAAGGTTGTCGCATCTGTAGCAAGTAGCAGGCAAGACAACGATAGCAAGGAGAAAGTTTCGTGTTTGTAGCAAGTAGCAAACAAGAAACAGTCGACAAGCAAGGGTCGACAAGCAAGGGTCGACAAGCAAGAGTCGGCAAGCAAGAGTCGGCAAGCAAGAGTCGGCAAGCAAGAGTCGGCAAGCAAGAGTCGGCATAGCAAGGATCGACGAAGCAAGAATGATAGCAAGAATCGATAAGCAAGAACGAGATCAAGGCCGGTATTTTAGCAAGAAATCAATACCGTTTTGGAACTTGAAAGTTTAGCAAGAGAAGTTAACAAGATAAGTTAGCAAGAAAGAAAGATAGCAAGGACTATTTTCTTGAAAGCAGGAAAGTAGTAAGAAGGAGAAGGGAAGAAAAGAAAGAAGAAAGGAGTGACGAGCTGCTTAGCAAGGAATAGGCAGCAGAAAAGGCAAGAAGCAGAACACGCGATCAATCAAATAAGCACACTATCTCGTAGAACAGAAACATCAAAGAGCCAGAAGACTTCACACAAGTATGGTGGAGTTGCATCAGTTGTGGTGGCGTGGAAGTTGCATTCAACGAGATGGAAGAGGATCGAGTCGAGATCATCAAGATTATGGGGGTGAATGTTGGGTTTAATCTTGATGGGTCACGGTCGCAGGATCAGTTTGTTGGGCCCAGTATGGGAATAAAAGAGTTAATATAGTCCATGGTTTGACCGAGTCTAGAGGAAATAAGCAGTAGCTGCACATTGTTAGGAATACATGGGTTAGTTAGTAGGTTCCGTCTTATCTCAATACAAATTTCGTGTAACCCAAGGCACAAATAGGGTCGAAATATTGTATTCGGAAAGTGAACTATACACGATTCAAGAATTTATCCGGCAATCTATGATTATCAAGACCCGAACACCAACAAACGAATACAATATTTTCTTGTGATAATCAAGATTGGTGAATCTGTGTAAGAGATATGGAATCTGTTAAAGACACGTTATGTTAGACGGTGATCTTGGAATATAGAAGATGGATAAAATGATCTTTAATTTGTGAGTGGATGGTGTTGCAAATTATGGCGGTGGACTCAAATCAATCAAGTACTCTGTGAATATGGGACGTTGGTTCGATCATACCTACAGGCTACGGGTACACAGTTTCCTATTCATCTTATATATTGGATTATGATACACTATGCGTGTGACTTATATATATATGATGACGTGATGTATCTGGTACACATGGTAAAATTATGTGTCTAATCTCTGTGGTTATATTCTTTAATAAGAATGGAAACATTAGGACCACATAAATTTTATATTTGATATGTGAATCAAGGAAACATACATGTTCAGTTGGTATTCTCAAATTATGCGTTGATATGGACTACTGAAAAATAAATTCATGTGTTTATTTTATCGGTTTCCGGTAATGTTGAACTTGTGGCCTGGTTACTTGCGGTTATTTTTCCCGTGGAAGAACTTTTTCCGAGGCCATAAATGGGAAAATCAATGATTTGGGATATGAATTATATAACTGAAAATAAGTTCATTCATGTATATATGTTGCATCATGGCCTGTAAGTGATGGTATTACAATATTTGATTTATAGTAACAATAAAATATTGTAATAAAACCAAGAAGTAATTGACTTGCATATTCTAGTGATATATTTGCTTTGACGCTTTTGTGATATATTAATGAGCAATCCTTTATGCAATTTCATGCAAAGACATTTCATAAAACTAGGTAAATTCTGGATTTTGTTTCTTGCATGATAATTTTGAATGTTCGCTTATTTTACGATAAGTCGTAAAATGGTGGTTTGTTAAACATCGAAAGCATTTTTGAGATAACATGGTAGTTAATGAAACTATTAAAACTGTTTTGTGAATTAATGGCCTTATTGATAACAAAATTTTGTTGGTCATTATTTTGGAATGTTTATTTCCATGATCATATAATCATATGACTATATGGTATAGAACCGCATTCTGCTACCGGTGTATCTTAAACCTTTTTAAGGTGAACACATTTTATTATTTATTGTATGTTTGGCAAGTTAGTATTTGGCCAATGCTCTCTTAATGATTTTTATGGATCTGTTCTTGAAATGTGAATTATGTAATGCATATGAAACATTTCAAATGTTTCATAGTGAATAATTTCTTGTGTGGCCTAGATACCGTGGCATGTTAAGCAGTAGTTAAAATTTTTGGCCAAGTGTTATTGCCTAATGGATACATAATATTTGCATGTTAGACAAAATGGATACATAGTATTTGTATGTATTAGACAAATTCACCGATGCTTAAAAGGGTGTCATTCACTTGTGTTTGGCTACTGTAATAAGTACTTTGAATAAAAGCCATTGTTTATAGTTTACATTGCAACGAAAAGATATATCATTTGTTTATATGGAACTGATATATGGGGCTGCTAAATCAAGTACTTTTACGTATTTGTGGAAAAAGCAGTCATGGTTTAGAATACGACGAGAATTCTTTTGTATAAAGATAAAACTGATGCAAGTTAGATAATTGATCGAGAAGATTAAGAGTGAATTAAGTGTTGGTTTTACACTTTGTATAAATGTCGTATCTTATGATCAAAGGAAAAGTTGTACAACGTATTCAACTATGGCATCATAAGTAGTTGTTTTCTTGTTTAAAAGAAATATAATGGTTATATGGCTTGTTAATAAACATTGAGTTATGTTTAAAAGTCAATACTATTATGTTGTATGCATTATGATAGTGAAACTAAACTATTGATAATATACCACTTGACAAAGTGGTTTTCTAAGGACTTAGTGCACAAAGTCGGAATAGGGATGAATTAAAGCTCATTTATATTCTCTAATGGTGAGACACCAAATTCTCTTCTAATACAATGTTAGAAGCTGAATTCAATGCGGAAAGCTCACACTTAGATATTGGAACACATGTTTTTACTATCCCTGGGTATGTGTTCAGACCTGCAAGATAAAGAGGTTGAAGTTTATCTTCTTAATAGTTCTTTTGAAAAAGTGCAACGCAGGGCATGATTAAAAGAACTACCTATATGAGTATGAAGTTTGCCCCTTCAAGAAGCTTGGACTTGGCTTCCTATATGCTCATGAATGGATATGGACGCATGGCTTGTAAAGCGTCAAGTATAAACATTGGAGATAAAACTTGTGTGTATACTATCTTCAAGTATTCAAATGGGTTGACGGGTTCAATCGTTTCGACACCCCGATTCTCGAATATTTGGAATGTGTAGTATACTAAGATGAAAATTCAATCGAAAGACATTTTCATTATGCATGAGTTTGATTTGTTTTGATATCTATGATTATCAAGACCCGAACACCAACATTATCTAATAAAACAAGTTTTATAAGATTAATAATACAACACATTACAACAAGTAAGTTTACGTTTCAGGCATGTACTTCTTTTAAATGGAAAATTCAGACAATGTTATAAATATATTAATTATGTATGTTTATTTAACTTTATGAGTTGTAGATTAGTCTTTAATAGGTAGTTAATTAGTTAGGGGTTGCAATCTCTATATCTTTATATATAAGGGACCCATTGTACTCATTGGAACACACTCAATAATAATTCTCTCTTCCTCTCATACTTCTCTTCATCTCTTACTTTTGTTCTATGTATTCACAATACGTTATCAGCACGAAGTTTGCTTCAAACAAAAAAAGATTAAGAATTTTATTTTTTTAATCCTAAGTGATTTTTAAAGAAAATTAATGCGTGCTAATTTAGCATGACACTTCAAACAAGTGTTTTCCATTCTAAGCATTTTTAAAAGTGACGAATGGATTTGTTTTTTAATTCTCAAGTTATTTATTGCTGTTAATCTCTATTGTAATTTGCAAGAACAATAAATGTTTTATTGTGACTACGTAAAGAGAAATTGTGTTTAATCTTCATGTTAATCTCTTAAACTCTCTTATAGTTAACAAGAACAATAAATGTTTTTTTTACTAAAAAGTGAGAATTATAATTACACAACATCATGTTGCGTTCAAGAAAAAAATATATAATTAGAACTTCAAGTTCTAATATGATCTTTCATAAAGATCGATATCATAACCTCATGTTATGTTAAAGAAAAAATTATTGGAACATCAAGTTCTAATTGATTCAATTAATAGAATCAATAACATAACCTCATGTTATTTTGTAATGAAAAAAAAAATATAAAACCTCAAGTTTTATCATGATTCCCTATAGAGAATCAAATAACATACTTTCATGTATATTGTTAAAAATATCAAATTCAAAGCTTTCAAATATCGATTTTGCTGTTCTTGACATTTTTGGAAAAGACTATCTCTCTTGGAATGTTGAGATCTATCTAACTACAAAAGATTTAGGAGAAACAATCAAATCTGGCAATACGACCTCTGCACACGCACATGCCAAAGCCATGATATTCCTCCGTCATCATCTTCATGATGACCTCAAAAAGGATTATTTATCGGTGAAAGGCCCGTTAATATTATGGCAAAGTTTAAAAGAAAGGTTTGATCATCAAAAGCAAGTAATCCTTCCTAAAGCTCGCTATGATTTGATGCATCTCAGGTTGCAAGATTTCAAAAGTTTAAGCGAGTACAATTCCTCAATGTTCAGTATCACATCTAAATTAACATTGTGCGGAGAAAAGATTACTAAAGAAGACATGCTAAAGAAAACTTTCTCTACTTTTTATGCTTCAAATATGCGTTTACAGCAACAGTATCGAGAACGTGGTTTTAAAAAAAATACCATGAACTAATATTCGTTCTCCTTGTTGTTGAACAAAATAATGAACTTTTGATGAAAAATCATCAAGCACGCCTCACTGGTTCTACTGCATTGCCTGAAGGGAATGCAACATCAAATGTGAGGGGTCATGGTCGTGAACACGGTAATAACCGTGTAAATGAATGTGGTCATGGTCGTGGTCGTGGACGTGGTCGAAATAGTGTTTTACATTGTGATGGTTACAATCCCAAGCCATATGATTTTAAGAAAAAAGATGATAAAGGCAAAAGATGCACAATTAGGCTCCTAAGAATTCTTGAAATGCTTGCAACAGATGTGGCATGAAAACTCATTGGGCAAAACACTATCGTACCTCCATACACTTTGTTAATCTATATGAAGCATCACTAGAATAGAAAGGAAAATATGTTGAAACAAATTTCATTGATAATTTCAATGATGATGAGCTAATTCCTAATGTGCGTTTCGACTCCTCAGATTTCTTTGTTGATGTCGAAGACGTTGTTGCTTCTTTTTCCAACGATGAAAATGATAACTAGCTATCTAGTTGCATTTTATTTTAGTTTTTCTGCAATAAGTGTTTATTAAACTTTGTGTTGAAATGCTTATTTATTTTTCCTCTAAATTTTATGAAATGCTTATTTATTTATTTATTTATTTTTATGTCCAAGGATATGAAAAGCATTTTGAAAAACGGTAAAAACGAGTGTCTAGTAGATAGTAGAACAACAAATACCATTTTGAAAAACAAAAAATATTTTTATGAATTTCATATAGCAAATGCAAACGTCAAAACAGTTTGTGGTACTAGCAACTGGATTGAAGGCTTTGGCAAAGCCTGCGTTGTGTTACCTAAAGGTACAAAGTTAATAATAAATGATGTGTTGTATTCTAGTAGATCCAAGAGAAATCTACTAAGTTTTAAAGATATTAGACGCGATGGTTATCATCTTGAAACCATGACTTAAAATTTAATTGAGTCTCCCCAAATTACATCCATTAAAAATGAAAAAAATTCATAATGGAAAGAATGAAAGGTCTATCTTCTGGATTGTATTTTACATACATAAATCAAACATAAATAATATGAAAGGGTGTAGATCCCAAAATATTTACCCTTTGGCATGATCGATTGGGTCATCCGGGTGATATTATGACGAGGAGAATAATTGAGAGCTCAAATGGGCATCCACTAAAGGATCTCAAGATCCTATTATCAAAAGATTTATCATGTAGAGCATGCTCTCTTGGAAAAATGATCAACATAAATATCTCCATTCTCTCAAATGAATGTGATAATGTAATGATAAATGTCTAAAAATCATTTATCATGGTAAATGATATGGTCGAGGTAATATAAAACTAAGAAAGGAGCAAACAAATATGTGATTTATGCAAAAAGGCAATGTGATGTATGTAAAATACAAGTGTGTCAAATATATTACACACTATATTCATAGATGTAAGAATCTATGCTAACACATTATGCTCTGTAAAAGAAATACAAAATTGTCACGAGGAATGAAGTTCATTTATCATGGTAAAGGATATGGTCGAGGTAATATGAAAATGACAAATCACTAGTAGTGGCAAACTAAGAAAGGAGCAAACAAATATGTGATTTATGCAAAAAGGCAATGTGATGTATGTAAAATACAAGTGTGTCAAAGATATTACACACTATATTCATAGATGTAAGAATCTATGCTAACACATTATGCTCCGTAAAAGAAATAAAAATTATCATGAGGAACGAAGTTCAATATTAAGGATGCATTATATACATTTGTATTTTCCTCGACATGCGTTATACTAAGATTAGTGACATCTAATCATTGCCCACAACATAAGTTTATAGACCATAATTCTAATATTTGTTGGCATGATCGGTTCTACCATCCTGGGTCATTAATGATGCGAAAACTCTCAAAGATTAAGATTCTTCAATCTAATGTTGTTATCTCTCAAAAGAAGTTAATTTATTCATCTATCAACTAGATTGGGGATTTAATCCCTCAATTTTCTGGATAGAAAACAAGTGGATATATGTAGACATACAAATCCATTATATGAATCATTTAGAGTTTAAAACCGATGCATCGTTTAAATGGTCATCAAATCGCAACCTCAATTTTGCATGATTAATTGCTCAATGCGGGCCTAACATTCCAGAGTAAGTATTTCTCATGAATATCTGATGAATTATTTCTAAATTATTAAATGAAAATAAGAGAAAAACTTGTTGTTTTATGGGTCCATATTATAATATCCACAACAACAAAATTAGCATCATGCCAATATGTTATTGTAAATCTTCCCTTTTATAATTGGTTTTGGTTATAAACTAAACATATCTCATTTTTGTTTTTTTGTGTGCGTTATTTAATTAAATTACTCTACCTAAATGCACATATATGAGATATAGAAGAAGGATAATTCCTTCAAGATGAGAGAAGTAGCTGCAAATTGAGAATGAATTATCATATTCTATTGATCCTTGAAAAAAAATATGAATTTATTATTCAATGGATAATCTAAAAACAGTTTTAAAAAGAAAAATTCATTAAAAATACTAAACAATTTTGGAAAAATCTGAAAAAATCATAAAAAGTAGTTTAGGCTATGCTGGTTCTATGAAAAATAAAACGGGCCAAAGAGCTTATTGAATTAAGCAGCAAAAAAGCAAAAAGGGCTGTTAGGCTTATTGGCTAGAAAGGGCTTATAATTAAATTGGGCAAACACTAACCAGATGGCCCTACTGGTGCCAATGGTTAGTGTGTGTGTTACTTGGGACGGCTAGGTGTAAAGGGAGAGGTCATGGGTTCGACCCCCATGCCTCTCTCTTTTTTAAAAACATTTTTTTTAATTTTCTTTTTACAAAAAGTTAATATAAGCAGAAATAAACAATATTAAAAAAAAACTTTTTACAAAGCTTAAAAATAAGCCAGAAAGAAGCACTTGAAAAATGACAGTTTTGCTTTTGTTTTTCTTTTTTAGACTAAGTATCTATTAAGCTAAACTATTTAGGATAAATGGGCTTAATAAGCTAAAGGAAAACCAAAAGGGCAACTTATCCTAGTCTTATGTCTAATAAGCAAACATGATTCAAAATAAGAAAGGAAATTAAGCTAGAAGAGCTGAAAACAATTAGGAAACAAATTAACAAGCTGAAAACTTAATAACAACTAAGAAACAAATTAACCTAAAAGATCAAACTTAATAAGCTGAAACAGGCATTAATCTACTCTTAATTAACAACTAGGAAACAAATTAAGCTAAAAGATCAAGCTGAAAATGAGCAAAAAGCTAATAAGCAGTTTGACTGCTTAGGCTAACAAAACAGCCCAAGGACCACTTTTTGAGCTAACTTTTAGGACCCATAAGCTATCCTTATGGGTCTATAAGCTTCAAACTTAAGAAGCTAGCACTATGAACTTAAAGAAAAAGCAAAGCAAAGATATTTTGAATCACTACAAAGCCAGAAAAAGGACTTATGAAAATAGCTTTTCTTTAAACTCAGCATATACTGAGTTTTCAAGTGTTTGAAAAGACAAAAAAAAGCAAAGTGCAGGCTAGGTTATAAGCTAGTAAAAGGTTTCCAAAATCAATAAAAACTAAAATAGATCATGTTCATACTACTAACTACTTGCAAAACAAAAATCAAAACCTACCATGGATTCTAATAGGTTTATATTTAAGATTAAAAAAAAGACATTTGAGACTATCTTGCAACTGACATGGCAAAGGAAATGGCAAATTGATATGCTAAAATCTAACCACAAGTGTGCAGACCCTAAGCTACTAGTTCTAACTCATATTGTGACATAGAAAACTCAAAAGAGAACATAAAAACATTTCTTCAAGAAGATTGATTAAAACATACAGATAAAAAAAATATAAGTTCAAAGATGAACACTTAGAATCTAACTTCAACTTTTAACACAAAAACAAACTTGATAAATGACCTCTTACATCACTTATGGCTAACCTAAGTTACTTCAACTGTCAACGCCCATATTTGACCCATTTTGACCCATAAACTGGGTTAAACCAAAACCCCTTAAAGATAAGAAAAAACATATTTAAGCTAAAACAGAATAAAACAAGAATCACACAAGATCAAACAAGTATATTGATATGTGAGAAATCACATATCCTTTTTATACCAAAAATTGCCCGTGAATGATCAAAATGTGCAAAAATATGCTTGTATTTGTGTATTTTGTTATTTGTGAATGTGTAGGTACGGATATTGCAAATATCACAAGAAAACGGTCAAAACCGGACAAACAACGGACATGGGAACGGATAGAGTACAAAAGAGCCAGAAGTTTCTAGCAAAAGGTCAACATAGTCAAGTCTTGGTCAACAATGGTCAACTCATAAAATGACAAAATCCTCAAAATACCATAAAAACCCTTAATGTTAAATCATAATTCACAAACAGTCCCTAAACCCTAACACCGTTATCTCCTTTTTATTAAAGAGATAACGGTCGTTATCTCTTTTAACTATAAACCCTTAAAACCTTATAAACAAGCCCATTTAACCAAACCATAGCCCAATCCCTTTTTATAATTTCCCGAGCCCAAGTCAACACCCCAAATAACTGGGTCAAACAAAATCAAAAGGAAGAAAAAAGGCGCGTTAATTCGTTGTTACTGTTCATCATCTTCACCAATTACCCTGTGTAAAAATCAAAGGGTAAATTCCAATTAAAGACGTGGCTGAAAGATTCGAGTACCAAGTTACATGTCATCAAGCTCAGACGTCACCAAATGCACTCATTGGCTAGAACTGACAAGAGAATGCTACGCGTGTATCCAAAGAAGCACACCTAAATGAGGAAAATTACACTGAAATTAGTGTAAAAGAAACACAAAGGGCTCCCAATGAT
>BQNB010161018.1:0-14729 GCA_026074375.1 Tanacetum coccineum
TTAGTTAAAAAGTCAAGTCTGTCAACTTTTAAGAGCTTTTTCCAGCTTATTTATCAAGTTTTTATAAAAGTGTTTTTTTTAAGTTGCTTAGTTTAGTCTTAAAAAGCTTTTTCATAAAAAAATTGGGCAAAATAAAAACATTTGGGAGTTGGGGAAGTCCCAGTTTCGAACCTGGGACCTCAACCCTACTCAACTAAACGTCTTAACAACACACTCTGCTACACACTCGCCCTTGGGTCTTTTTCATTTGTTCTTTGCATAATTTATTAGTTAACCCCTTTTTAGACTTTAAGCTTTCAGCCCCTTTTTAGCTTATTTCTGGCTTATTGCAATAAGCTGTTAGACCCATTTTATTTTTCTAAGGATTATCTTAGTTCAAGCTACTTTTTGTAATTTTTTCAGATTTTTTATAAATAGTTTAGTTTATTTAATATTTAATTTAGATTAAAACTATTTTTAATTCATAAAAAATTATTAAAAGTCAAAAAAATATAATTCTTTTTTAGAAAATTTTCTTTTATCATTTAGGTTTGTTAAAAATTAATTTTGCATTCGTAGGGTTAAAATTTTAGATTTTAGGTTTTTAAAGAACAAGATTAGGATCTCATTATCGTTTTTAGGTTTTAAGCTTTAATTGCTTTCGTTTTTATGTTTTCTTTACTTGTCTTTGCTTATTATTAGTAGAGTTAGAAACATAAACCTAAAAACTTTTAAATCATTCAAAAACGCGATCACGAACTTAATCCTGATTCTCAATTCACACTTTGACGGGAAACGACCCGGGAAGGTTTTTTAGGGTTTTGCTTTGGTCAAAAGTAAATCTTTTAAAAGCCTCACGGAATACTTACTCTTATCATTGATATTCTTGAGATGATCCTTTTTATATATTTATATTATATATTTATTATATATTATATTATATAGTACTAAAAGGTGTATTTTAAGACGAGTCAACTCCGCTCCCTTTTTTGTTCTTTTGTGGGGAAGGTTGTATCTGATATAGAAGCTTTCGTTTTAGGGGGAAAATTCAAATTTCAAATTTTAAGTTTTTAATAAAAAATTTCTTTTACTTAGAAAATATTTTGTATAATTAATTTTGTGAAAATATTTTGTAAAAATGTAATGGATAAGAGAAAAATATTTTCTTGATCATTTCTGATCCACTAATCAGCTATTGAATTGTTTTGTTCATACCTTAAGTGAATTACTAATCCATTTTAGAAATAGAAATTTTACGATTAATATTTGTAAATAACGTTTTTTTTTAAAATTTTATCATAAAAAATACGTTTTTTTTAAAATTTTTTGTTATTATCACAACCAATTGAGGAGGGTCGAAAAAATTGATAAATTATACGTTTTTAGGACATTATTTGTATTAAAACAATTCCCCCTTTGAGATGACAAAATTAAAAAACTTCATTTTTTTGTATAAAAAAATTAAATACGTTACACAGTCAATTTAATGAGTTTTTGTTCCATTTTCCCCCTCTTTTATCGAATTCAAAAAAAGGGATGGATCGGGCTCGTAGTTTTAGTTTGGATGGGGAAGAGAAGAAATCGACGATATCAAGGTGGGACTCCCCCTTGATTGTATTGCCTTTTCCCAATTTGTTCGGGGGCACAAAGGGATAGATTACTTACGGAAAATATTGTTTTTAGGCTAACAAAAAAAAAAGGTTAGGGAATTACAAGTGAAAGAATAATTCTTTTTAAGGGGCATTATATTAGATTTTAAGTACCCAAAAAGAAAGAGGGGGTTTTCAATTTTAACCTAAAACAAGAAAAAATACTCATAAACAACAAATAGGTAATGCAACTTACTTTTACATTCTTACAAAACATAAAGAAGTAAAATTTAGAGCCTATACCAAGAGATAAATACTCCATTAAAAAAAGGGTCTTACTACATTACTTTCATGAGATAAAGAGAAGACAATACTACATAAAAGGTCCTAAATGATTCATGATAAATAGGAGAATGGTCTTTTTGAGTGGAAAATAAATGTTTTGGGAGGTTGGACAAACGTATATATGGAAAGTCATTGAAGGACTTTTTTTGAAGGTTGGAGGATTGGGTGGAAACAAAGTGTGAGAGTGATTGCTGGTAAACCTTTTAGTGAGAGAAAGATTAACTATCAAGGTGAAGCATAAAATCATGATGATCATCTTATCTATTAAGGTTAGAAAGAGGTTGGGTTATTAAAAAAAAAGCAAAAAAGACATTATTGAAATTTTGGACCCATGAGTAGGTCATGGTTAATTGTAGTTAAAAAGGGAGGGTGGAACTATGAGAAGAGTGGTTGAGGTTTTGTGGGTTTTTGGAGGGATAGGTGGTGCATAGAGTGGTTATGGATAGTGGGATCAAGAGGAGAGTTATGGTGGACAAAAGAGATGGTGTGATAAGAGTCTAAAAGCGAAAAAGGATGATTTTGAGAACAATGTGGGTTTGGAGGGGGTTTATAGAAGGTGTCTTAGGAGGAAACTATCGAAATGTTTTATTATGCGCAAAAAAAGGGTTCAACAGGGTGGTTGAGAGGACGTTGGGTTTCATATTTTAAATGTTGGTGGTGAAAAGTTTTGATTAAAAAAAGGAAAAGATGTGTTCTTGGGGGCTTGTTGAGGTTGTTGGTTGGTTTGTGGCTTTTGTATGGGTTGGATTGAGAAGGAGTTGGAAGATAAAAATGGAAGTTGTTGTCTTGGAGATGGTGTGGTGTGTTGGTGACTTTTCTTCATCACTAAGAGATGTTGGATCAAATAGTTGTTAGGCAAAGGATAGGATTATGGTCTAGTTTGGTTTATCTGGGAGGGGGTTTAGATGGGAAGAAGGCTTTGGTGGAAATTTATGGTAGAATTGTTTGAGGAAGATGAAAAAGATGGTAAGGGGAAGAATAGAGAGGGATGGGTTTTGTAATAATTTGAAAAAAAAAAGTAATCAAAAGTGGGAAACTACAATGGGGAGGAAATTTAAATAGAGAAAAACCCAAGTCCAAAAAAGTTTGGTTTAGAAAAAAAAATGGCAGGGAATAGTTAGGCTGGGGTCTAATGAGGAAATTAGTCAACTGCACAGGGAAAAAAATTAGGTAGTTTACCGTAAAATGTTTCTTGTTGTGAACTTCTGGATTTGGGGCGTTCCCCATATGATACATGGGCGGGGTCCCTCCTGATATAAATTTAGGGGGCTTTGCCCTTATGGTTTTTATGGGGTGGCACCCGATCTTTTGGAAAGGGCTCGGGGAAAAAATTTTTCCGTTTTTTCCTTATTTTTTCTTGCAATTTTACTTTCTTGTAACAAAAATTAAATTATTTTCCCTTTTTTGGCAAAAATCAAACTTTGATTTTTCATATGGAAAATCAAATATAATACTTCAACAAATTTTAAATTCATAAGAAACACTCTTTCATATCCAAAAATTCAATTCAAAGAAATAGGAAAAAAAACCAATATATGGCAATATTGGGGACTAATAGAATAAGCATTGACATTATTCCATTCATAGATGTAATTAAGAGTGTGTCAGTTACCATGAACATATAAGACAATAGGTGTTTAGGATGATAAAAATTGAATAGTCTCATTTCCAGGGAAAATTTAAAACTTATTGTTTGCCCCGGCCGTACTCACATTTACTAATTTATCATTAAATAAAATTATACAAGTTTTAAAAATATAAAGGCTTTCATATAAAAACAATAAAAGGTTATATAAAATTTATAGGTGTCACAAAAATTCATTTCCTTATTCCTTACTTGCGTAGATAATTTCTCCACAAAAGTTTTTCTGAGGCCTTTCCGATTGGACCTTAAACTATTTACCTTCCGCTTGCTCGTCATCGGAATATGAAATTTAAAAAACAGTTGAATTGATTTTTTGGGGTTTTTATTTTGGGACGGTTTGTAAATGGGTTCAAAAGTTAGGGTCAAATAGTTAGGTGGGGTTATTGAAAAAAACTTGAGGATTCTTTGATTTTGGTTAACGGGAAATTTGACATAACGAAGTGGGGGAAAGGGTGTGCCTGTTGCACCTCGATGGTAACCTTCGCCATTTCTATTCATCATCATCATCGTTTTAAAGATAAGAAAGATAGATGGTCGGGTTCAAAAAGGGGGAGAAGAAGAAAGTGGGAAGTGGACGGAGGAACCTCTTCTCGTATTGCACGATCCCTTTCTACGGCCCTTTTTCTCTCTTTCTCTCTTGTTGAGCGGCAAGAGGATTCATGACACGATCGTACAAGACATATGACTCATTGTACAATTTAGGATTTTCATTCATGATGACTTTAAACAAATGGGTCAATAACATACCATAGGGTAAGATCAGCCGCTTTTGTTTAGTGACCCACTCCATTCGTTTTGCCATGAAATAGGCAAGGTTTAACTTTTTGGAGTGTACGACACAATAAAGCATGTAACAAAGACACGCGGGAACATGATCCCGATTACCCCCCCAGACAAAAGACATTTTCCTGAATAATCTCTTCCAAAGGCTTCAGGGTAGGCTCAATTTTATGAGTTAGAACTTGATATTCAAAAACATCAATTTCTTCCTCATGACGGATGCGACAGACTTGACATTCTCTATCAATTTAAATAGACGAAATGATGTCATCAAGAGAAGGAGGGTTGGTTTGATATGGACCATCCGTAGGGACACCATATGCCAACTCATCAAGTGACCATTTGTCAGTAAAGACGCAAGCACCCTCGCAAGGTATGTCAAGAATTTAAGCAAATTCTTCAAGAGAGTAAGAAAAGAATTGATTTTGAATCACAAATTCGATGAACATTTCACCTTCATCGGAATAATTTATTTGATATTGACTATAAAACTCAAGAATGAAACGAGGACAAATTTGGTCATTAATTTCAAGGAGACACTCAAACTCGACAAAGCTGAACAGAGACCGAATATAGTTTAGATCCGCAAAGTTGTCAAAAACCACCCGACCCTCATGAATGCAACGACTTTTAAGGTTTCTTAGTTTTTCTTTTATAGGTGTACGATATTCATGTGATATTATTGGCATATAGGCTCTTGTATTTTTGTGATCTTCGGATGACTTACGAGGCATGATTTCCTAAAACAAAAGCAAAATCACATTTTATTACCGTTTACTTGTAATTTGTTATGCACATTGTTTCTAGTGTGTGCCTAAATGTGACAAATGTGGAGTAACGATTAACTCGACCTAAAAATTAAAATCTTAAGAGTTAATCCAAACGCTCCTTAGTTTGATTTTGCTCATCCAAACATGTCGAAAAATACATATGAATTATGTATCTCGACCTTTGTTCATGAGATCATTATGCATGTGTTTAAAAATGTTTTTAAGTTGTATTAATAATGCATAACAGCAATTTTATTATGTGCCTAATGTGAGTGATTTGAGAATAAAATTAGGGTTTTGGTTCAAAATCTTTTTTTGACAAACTCACTAATGTATGCAAATCATATGTCTACGGAAAGCATATTAGTTATACATTGTATCCTATTAGTCCTAATTGTACAAAAATGGAAGAGAAATAAAAAATCTCTAATTTTAATTTTTGGTGTTCATCATGAACCCTAGACTCAAATTGAAAGAATATGGATGAAATGACTTACAATTGATGATCTTTAAGATGTTGTGAATGAATGTAGGTGTTGATTTTATCTTTAATTTGTGTTTTAATGGATGATTTTGAGTTTTTGGGTGGTTTGAGTCGTGTTCGTCACTTGCAGATATGAAAGGGAGTGTTTGTTTTTGTGTTTTGAAATTTTTTAGTTAAGTGTTCAAGTTTTAGAGTCTGTTGATGGTGGCGCCATAACGCCTGGCGGTCCCAAATATATTGAGAGCCGCCTATGGTATGGGGGCCGCCCTCAGTGAAGGGTTTTGGACTTGGTTTTTGACAAAAAATTTACGAAGAGGAGTGACATTTTAATTTGCATTTCGCGAATTAAATATGCTTATAGTACTTCGGATGAAGTATTTAAGTTGTCATGACACGGAATGGAACACAGACTAGAATTAAGACAGAAGAAAGAGAAGCGGACTAAGATGATTTTTGGAATGTGTTCCATCATTCCTAAACCAAGACGTAGATAGTTAAACGATTCACGTTTAAGGGGTTTAGTAAGAATGTCGGCGATGTTGTCGACGGACGGCACTTTTTCGATTAAGATATGTCCTTTCTGGACATTATCACGAAGAAAGTGGTGACGTATTTCGATGTGTTTGGTACGAGAATGTTGCACCGGGTTTTTGCTAAGGTCAATCGCGCCTTTGTTGTCGCACATGATGGGAACGTCGTCGAGTCGTATAAGTCGTAGCGTTGAGAGCTCTAGTTTTACATCCTAGTGCTTTTGACATGCTTTCAGGCGCTTACGTATTCGGCTTCGGTAGTGGATATAGCAAGAGCGGTTTGTTTCTTCGAGAACCAAGATGTCAAACAACATCCCATGAACGTACAAATACTGCTAGTGCTCTTTCGGTCTACATAATCTTCCCGCATGATCAGAGTCGGCATTATCACTACTATTTCTATGTCGGTCCCCTTAGGATACCTGTCATCTAAGTGCGTAGTGCTTTAATGTATCGGAAGAATACGCTTACCGTTCATGATGATGAGTTTTGGGAGCTCTTGGATAAACGCGGCACAGAGCAGACATAACATGATGATATCGGGCTTACTTTCCGTGTGGATAATATACTACCTTCATGCTCGATATTTGGTACTATCTACGACTCACACTCTTCATTTGTTTTTGAGTTTTAGTATCAGAGGACATGGGTTTTCCATTGGTTTAGACTCTTTCTAAACCAAATTCTTAAAGACATTTTATTTAATATACTAGACTTGATTAATGAAAATACCATTTCCATTTGTTTTTATTTGGTAATCCAAGAAGAAGTTAAGTTTGATTTTGGCAAATTTCATACACATGTCTTGACAATAGAACCGAATCTAAGGTATCGAAATATTTGAACAATGATGAGATTTGTACTTTTTTTTAGTAAAATAGTGTGTTATTACCATTCTCATTTTATTCATGTTTTAAATTAAGGAAAGTTCTTAATCTATCATACAAGTTTTTTTGGGGGGTGCTTGTTTAAGAACATATAAGATTTTCTTTATTAATAAACATGATCTGGTTTTCGAAATTAATGAATCCTGGAGGTTTGTGCCCGATTTACCTCCTCATGAATATAACCGTTAAGAATGACTTTTTTACATCCATTTGGAATAGTTTAAAGTCTAAGGCACAAGCATAAGTTTGACAACCATGACTTGAGCAGGTTAGTCAAAACCTGTTCTAGTGATGACTTAGAGTGCTGTTGTAATGTATGGTTTATGTGATTTGATGTGTTTATGTATGTTTATGAGGTATTGGTAATTAATCTATTGAGTGTGATCATCTCAATGAGATTGGAATGGTGATGGAGTTGGTTGAGTTTATTTCGTTCACTTTTGAGTGACAAGGAAATGATTATTGAGATTTGAGCATTTCCGTGTTAAATGTGTAAGTATTATTACGTATACGTATTTTTGTGTTAGTAATTTAAGATAAGTTTAGGTTTTAGGGGTTAAGTTAAGAGAAATGAGTTATTTGATGGAGAAATTTTATTTTAATCACTTATAGTGATAATGGAATTGATTGGGTATTTTGAGAGAATTGTTTTGGTTAATATGTGGATGCCTAGGTGATGAATTAAAATGAGAAGCGTGTCATTTGTGAAAGAAATGAGTTGTTAAAATAAGAGAGTTTTTGGTAAACTAATTTCTATTTTTGGAAAGTGAATTTGGAAATGAAAAGTTATTTTTAGAAAGTAGTTTATAAGCAAAAAGGTTTACCAAATTAGCTTAGGTTTTTATAAAACTTAAGGTATGAAGGTAATTAATTAATTAATAAAAGATAATTTTTTTATAGATGAATAGTAAAATACAAATTTTAGTAGAAAAAAAGGGATAAAAGCTTAATTAAACTAGGACTCTAATTAGGAATTATCTAGGATTAGTTTAGGGGATTATAAATACAAAAAAAATAAAATCCCAAACCCCCCTAGTGCATCAATCGGTCGACCAAGAGAAAAAGAGGAGAAGAAAAAGAGAAAAAAAATTTAGGGTTTCTTTGCTAGGGTATTTTCTAATTCTTGTTTAATTCTAGTTAATTTTTAATTAATGTAATCTAGCATGATGGATTAGGGTTTTATGTTTCTGAAATTTTATGATGTATAGATCATGTTTGATCATTCGTTTGATTGTTTCCATGATTGGGTTAGTCGGTTAGGGCTTGATCTTTAGATATAGTCGTTTTAATTCACTGCAGAAAATTAGGCCGTTTTGTAACGGTCATAACTCAATCATAAATTATCAAATAAACAATTTACAACATACTGGAGATAACCTCAGAGAGACTACTTTCCAGCAAAGTTGGTCTCGTGAGTTTTTATGGTCGGGAAGTGGGTCAAAAGGTCGTTACAAAATTAGTGGGTAAAACTGTGACGAATTTTAGTTTTGGTTTTGATTTTTCTAAAAATACTTAGACATCTAGTTAGAGGCTCTAAATCACGTGGACGTTAGTTTATATATTGTGTGTGACCCCTGAATTTTTTTCTAAGTAGGTTATGAAGTTTAAGTTGGTTATCTAACGTCATAATTTTAGGGGGTCAGATTCTGGACGAATTCTGGACACTTTGGATTAATGAATTTCTAAAGGGTATTTGTAAAAGGGTAATGACTTTGGGAGAGCTATGAGAGGTTCATAGGACGTATATGTAGCATGGTGAATTTTGGTTTGAATTATAGAAGTGTTTAAGTGGTACGTTTAGGACGTGTAAGTGAGTATAAAATTCTGCTCAAAACCAGAAAATTTAAAGTGTAGCATTGAAGTGTAAATGGCATATGTAGGAGTTGGAAAAGGGTTAAATCAAGTATAGAACTATGGTAGATAGCTTAGATATCCATCATAGTTGAGGTTACATCATATTGGGTTGAATGCCTAATTGATGGTAGCTTATTGTGTGCTTAATTGTTTAGATTATCCGTGAAGAGTTTGTGAAGCTTTTGTTGGATTCTTTTGGGAAGCTGAGCATCAGGTGAGTTTCATAGTCCCACTTTTAATGTTTTACATTGGGATGGAAATGATGCAAAGATGTTTTGGATGTGTTTAATCGCTGCGATTATGTGGTTTTACTTGAGGCATGAACGTTTATGTGGTTATTATAGGTGATATGCTTAATGTTGTTGTGATTGCTGTGTGATTCCGGTTAGAGGGTAGTGCTTCTACCTATTCCAAATCTAATTGGAGGATTGAAATAAGATCCCATTTCTGTGTGATTCCGGTTAGAGGGTAGTGCTTCTACCTATTCCAAATCTAATTGGAGGATTGAAATAAGATCCCATTTCTGTGTGATTCCGGTTGGAGGGTAGTGACTCTACTCATTCCAAATCTAACTGGAGGGTTGAAATAATACTCCATACTGTGTGATTCCGATCGGAGGGTAATGGATTACCCCAGGCTTTGTTATGTGGATCGTGGGCACGTTCCGTCCCGTTGTGATTGATTGTGAGTTGTATGATAGCCTATGTGATAGCTAGCTTAAATTGTTCTGCCATGATATGTTATGTTAATCGTAGCAAATTGTTTTGTTTTTTTAAAGATTGATTTGTGTGTCTTAAACCTATGACTCTCACCAACCGTTGTGTTGACGTTTTAAGCATCATTTTCAGGTGAGCTTAATGGTGCTAAGTTAGAGCGAAGTGGCTAGAAGAGACCGTAGGATGCTTGGAATTTATTTATGTTTTCTGTTTGAATAAATGCATTAGCATGAATTGTTTGGATTATGTTCTGCATGTCATTTATTGACGAGACCTCTTTCTCCTAAATAAAGACACCATTAGGTTTTGGGTATTGTTATGACACTTTGTGTCTTTTCTTTACTTTAGTTTCATTTTAGTATTCCGCCTTGGCGGGGTGTGACAGTAATGCCACACCCAAGTCAAAAAGGACATCTCTTTTAAGATTGGAGAGTTTCTTTTGAACCAAGAGAAGCAACATGTCTTCAATATCATGCAGGTGAAGTCTTGGAAAGTCACCTTCCTTGAACTTGTATAGTTGTTGATCTTCTCTTTGAACTTTAATCTCTTCAAGATAACCATAATCATACCACTTCATAACTTTCACTTCGGTTACTGCTATAATTAATTTCGTGGAGTATACATCATGTTTGTGCACCCTTGCGATCGTTGTAATATAAGCATTATGACAGCGACACCATCTTCTGATCGCTAGATAGTGTTCGATTTTCTCATGTTATGTGTCATTTGGGAACTTTCAAATAAAGTTGCTGTGTTATGTTTTGATTCTCTAGTATCGACCTCTACCTAGTAAGTCTTAAAGGTTTGATTTTTTTTTGGAAACCCATAAGGTTCTATGTTTAGAAGTGTGCCAAATGATTAGGCACAACTTTGAAATGGTGTTTGGTTGTATTTGAATTGAGTCTAGAAGACTGTTTTAGACCAGCAAAATGTTGGTCGAGTTTCCGAAGTGATGTTGACCTGTAGGATTCTGTAAAGTATCCAGGGGAGTAGATCTATGTGCGCGGTATTCCGCTTTCTACTTGCTTATGTGTGTATGTGCTTTGGTGTATTTGTAATGTCAATCACTGAGATGTATGAGATCAATGCTGGATACGACTGGGAAAGGATGCGAATATAAATACGGTGACCAACGTAGTTATAAACGTATCACAACTCACTCACATTTAGTAGTTGTTCATGCAAATCGGTGTTGACACCATGGGATCATATAGAAGTGTTTTTATGGTATAGATCTAGTTGGCCTTTATGTACTAGCCAACCCTCGTACCTAACGTTGCCCATGTTCTCCCTCGTATAAATAATGCCGCCGAAATGTTGGCCGGCTTACCACCGCATCACAAGGACGGGAAAAAGTGGACGAGTTGGTAGATGAGGTAGAGGAATAAGAAAGCCTAAGGGAGTAAATGTTGATCAAGTTGATGTTTTCTGTATTAACTTCCCAAAACGGAATTCTGGTACCTGTGAAGGACTGCTTTTGATTAGCTGCTTGTTGGGAGTGTTTTTAAAATACTTATGGTATATAAAGACCTGTGAAATTGTACTAGAAGGTAGAGAGACATCCTTGTTACATGTAGAGATTCGAATGGAGCTATATTGACACTCGACGAATGAGTTATCGCCAAAACGGCAAGACTAGTCGAAGATTGAGACAAGAATTTAAATGAGTAATAAGTTCGAGGATTTATATAGAACTACCTGGGTATGTAAAACTAAAGGTTCTAAGTATTAAACAAACTTGGATTTGAGCTGTTGTATTAACCTTTGGGGGCTCACTGTTTAGGAGATACGTTGAGAATGGTGAAGAGGTAAAATTCGGAAAATAATCAAGAAGCTAAAGGTTTATTGGTTTGAGGTTATTGTTACCCCAAAATTTATGCCTTATCAACAGTGTTGTAATTGCGTATTCTTTAGTCATGGTTTTGATTTAGAGCTCTATGAGGACTATGTAGGAGATGCTCTAGTAACATAGGTGGTTTGGGCTAGGATGCCATTGTCACCCTAGATTTCATCTTGTTTCAGTATGATTTGATTTTTTTTGGGAAGGCGTAGTGGTTCCCGCTAGCACTCTCACGCACTTATATCTTCTTTGTTTACCCTTATCCCTATTGGGTGTTCCTCATACTTGCTATGATTTTTAACTTTAAACCACCATGATGACATTTTAAAACACTTATCAAAATTATTTTTTTATGAATGTCGTTCTAATTTTGCCGATTTTGAATTATTTGAAAATCTTTATGCAACCCCAACTAAAATGATGTTTTATGAATGATGGTGATTTTCAAGATTGTGTCTAGACAATTCTTTTCCACCAAGTTAAACGACTTTCTTCCTTCTTTTTGTTATCCTTGAAATCTTTCCAAACTATAGTCGACTTAGAATGTCGCTTTGATCTAAACTTTTTGAAAGAGATTTTTGATCGAACTTTCGGAAGGAGAAATATATTTGTACCCCTGCTACGGATTCTTGTGCTAGTAACCTTACTCCTATTGACTACATGGAGAGAGTCTCATGTGAGTCATTGTGACCAAGTCATCCCGAAAGGAAAATACCGATGGTATTGTTCAGAACGAGAGTGTCTAGAAAGGAGTAAAGTCTAGTTCGTAGTAATATAAATCGGCGGTTGTTGTGGAGACATGTGTAGAGACCAAGTATGGTCGGTGTGCTGGTAAGAGATTGTGAAAATAAGTCTCTAAAGATGTAGACTGGATGCTTGTTGTAGCAAGACTTGGTGTGAGATTGGATTAGAGATCTACATGACATGCGATGGTAGATTCCCAAGGACTAGTAAAGGTAAAGAGTGCCATCGTGCATGGACACATAGACATACCTGAAAGTCATGGAAGAATGATAAGGTGGTTTGACGATGAGAAACCAAGAAACCGGATAACGACACTGAAAAGGGATCTCCTTCGATGTTTAAGGTGGGTGGAAGCCAAAATGACTAGTTTTGAGGTTGAAAGTAATGATGGGGAAGACTTCACTTACACTAAACGCGCGTTGTTACCATTATAGCAACTAAGGGTGGTGAATAAGACTTCTTTTCTCGAAATGGAAAATAGTGGTAATGTAGTTTAACGAATGTATCGTGATCGCCGAGGACATGTATGAGATCTACGCGACGCCTGACTTAAAGTTGGGTGTAGTATCTCTTACTCCTTGACAAAGGGACTCGAAATGCGTGTAGAGGAGCGAATGACTAAAACTCTAGTAAAATTCGATGGCGACATCCGTCACCATTCTGGAGGAGCAATCAAAGTAGTCAACACCATGAGTCAAAAGGAATAAAAAGGGGATTTGTGTTTGAAGAAGGGCCAAGGGAAGCTACTGATGTCTCGATGACGTTTGAAGAGAAGAATCCTGCATCTGAGCCGCAAGGATTTCCTTGTGATTCTTATTAGATAAGTTTCATCTGTAGTTCCTTCTATTATGTAATCACTAAACTGAAATCCTTAGTTAGTAGACTTAATGCTATTGGTTGTAACGATTTGTATCATTTCATGATCAATGCAACTATGTATTAACTCTTTGTGATGAAACATGAATGACTATCTTTTGATTACTACTTGATGTTGTGTGACTATGAATTAGTGGTAATGTTGCTTGATGTACATGTTTTGATCATCAAGGGTTGGTATAGAACACTAAGCGACCCCTGACTTAAAGTTAGGTGTAGTGGTACTTACTCCTCGAACGCAATGACTCTGTTGCGCGAAGTCGAGCGAGAAGATCGAGAACCCTAATGGAACCTAATGGCGACATCCGTCACCATTTCCCGGGGGAGGATCAATCGAAATAGCTTACGCCTTGAGTCGAAGGAGATGAAGTTGGGAATTTAGAAGAAATTGTATAGTGAATGCGCGTGGTGGTCTCGATGTGATTAGTTTATATGTCCGTTGCCCGATAGGATGTATTGAGATTGCACCAATTGTGATAATCATCCAATAAAGTACGATTGACATTGCTGGCTTTGAAGGCACGACTATCAAATCCTTGATGCTCGAGTAAATTCTATTGATCTTTTATGTTTTCCTGCGGGAATTATTGTTGAAATGACTTAACTATTTAGCAAGCATGGTATAATGCAAAATGGGATCGACGGAGTCTTCGCTGTCTCATTTTGTGAAAAACTATGTAAACTAAATTGTCTAAATACTATTGTCTGACATATTACATTGTATGGATTAGCTGGGGACGCCTACCCATGGTTTATTTACGAAGGCTTCATCATAAGCGAACATGATTGTTTCCTAAGCGTGATAATGAGCAAGTGTGGTAGAGTGCCTAAGTAAAGCTAGGCCGAAATGTAAAGTCATCATAAAATGACGAATATGTGATTATGTGCTTATGTGATTTTATGTGTTAGTACTATAATGCGTTCAATAGGGTCATGAGTACTCAAAAATTTTATTCGTAACCGGTGGTGCATTGTTAAATGAGATCGGGAGGGCGACGTATATTTTGGCTTTGGATGTTGACGTATATTTTGGTTTTGGATGTTGACGTATATTTTGGTTTTGGATAATGGTGTATATTTTGGTTTTGGTTAGCGACGTATGTTTTGGTTTTGTGTAGTGATGTGCGCTTGGTTTCGTTGGCATGATAACCAAAGAAAGATAAGGGTTGACCATTCGTTTAAAGTCTTCTTTTAAGAACGGAGTGATGTATGTTTTTCCCGGATATGTTTCGTGGCGTATTTTGCCTACTTTGATGAGAGCGATTGTGAATGTGTTTTGATTTTTGTTGGTAGACTTACCATTTGTTTCTGTGTCGATTTTTGCCTCGTATTTAGCGAGTGTAACGTCGCGTATCCATCGCGTGAGAATGCATGAGTTCGTTCGAGGATGAAAGCCTATATCTCTATGAGTGAGTTTAGGACGAGTAAGTAAGATTGAGCACCGGGACGATGCTCTCTTAAGGTGGGTAGAATGTAACAACCCAAGTTTTAGGCTGACGATTTTCCCGAGTCGTTATTTATTTTCTACGTTTGATCCGGAATAATCATTTCTCGTTTTGGGCGATTTGATAAAAATCATTATTTTTAGTTATTTCGCAAGTCGTGTCTGAAATTTCTATTCGTTTTAACGTTTGAGAAGGTTAGAAAATTTTTTATTTTTGCTCCGAGAGCGTGATTATTTTATTTTTGT
>BQNB010161019.1:0-14729 GCA_026074375.1 Tanacetum coccineum
CTTATACTAACTACGAGCTAAGACTTTTTACAACTTTGGAAGTGACCGACACTTTTCGTGTTTCCAACATAGAACAAGGTATCTCCATCTCTATCTTTTCTTGAACCTGTAATAAAACAGTTAACAATAAAGATTTTGGACGAATATGGCTTTGTCATTCGCCTGGGTTTAGTTGGATTAACCTCTGGTTCTGTGAGGACCGACCTATGATCAGGTAGATTCAAATTAAGAAGAATCTCATTGACAGGATTTCCAGCATAAGTATCGGATCTCCTAATGTGTGAACATCAGATCACCTTACTTGCATGTTCTCTTTATCGGAACGTCTCAAAGCAGACAACACGATAAGAGTGAATCAGTTAGTTACTATCTTACCGATTGAAGAGAAAATTGATTTTAAAATCAATCAACGTGTCACTTGTAAAAGTGTTTTTGTAACACATCGAGAGTTTTAAGCGTTTATCAAAATTCATCAACCGTCAATTCATAATCTGGACCGAATCTATATCCAGTGTCACAAACTTAACCCATTAAGGATCTCACAAGTCACCTACCATGAGCTTGTTTGATGTTGGCTCAAGCAGAATTTTCATCTTCATTGTGAATACTTAAGTATCACTTAGATGTTCTGGTAATACCACAAGGATAATGCATAGGACTCTTATGTTAATCCTTGTTTTCACATTGTGTGAATGACAAGTAAAGATGGAATAGTGTCCTAATGAGATTAATTGATGATCTCTTGGCTCTAGACTCAATTGGGCATTTTGGTTTTAGTGATCAGAGGCTGGAGCGGACTGCTACCTTTTCAATATCAACTAACTCGGAGTGAGAAAGTTAATAGATAACGTGTTTAGTCTCTGTGAGAAATGAAACAAAAATCTTTTGAGAGATTCTGAGTAGCTTAGAAGGGTTGTGCATTGCATCACTGGGTCCATGACGGCTTCTTCAATGTCAGCAATCATCATTGTGATTCTGACAGTAGATGTATTGACCCAGTTTCTAGCTAAGTGTATGGAGGGCTTCTTTCTTTTCACCTATTATCCTTACAATTCTTTTTCATTCTTTAACCCCTTCAGTGCTTACCGAGACTTTATAACTAGTACCTTGTTGGGCTTGTTCTAGTACTAGCTCTATCTCATTCGGTACTATTCCCTTATTCTCACTTTTACTCCTTTTTATGTCATACCTAAGGACTTCTACACTAACTAGTGGATTTTCCCTGGGTACATCCCTTCGGTTCTGGCTGGATCATGGGAACTAATACCTAACCTTACCAGTCTTATAACTTCGATAAAAGTAAATACATGGTCGGTCGTTTTGGTACTGTTCACCTTGCCATAAAACCAATTGAAAAACTCAATCAGGTACTTGTGATATAAAAATCAAAGTTTTTGTACCTCGATTGTTTTTGCATTTTAGAAACGCTCCCCTTCAACATGTGCATTGATAAACAAAAATGTTTAGCACAAGGAGGATGGAGTATACACATGAGTCCACAAAATCACATTTTTATCAATTTTCATATTTAAATCATTTTTTCTCCCCTTATAAAAAATTTCAAACCCTTTGATATTTTGGATATCAATGGATTCAAATATGTTAGAAAACTAAGAGAAAAATGTGCTGATTATTCACAAGCCGAATGTGAAACATATTAATGCTCCCCTCAATCTATGAGGGTACGTGTGAGTGTCAAGTATAAAATTTTGAAAGATTTTGAGTTTAACGAAAAACTCATGAAAAACTTTATACATCGACACTTAATACCTAAAGATACACTACATATTTATAATAATGTACAAGATATATTATACAAAATAAGATGATATTGACCTGAGTATCGGAATGATAAAATCATTTAGTTCTCTGGATAAGTCTGTAGTCAACATCTCTTAACCTTCCACTCACAAAGCTTTTGAGATTCCTGAATATTTTCCTAATCTTGAGCCTTCTCTCGATCACATCCATAAACTCTTTACTCCTCCTTTTATCATCCTCAGACCAAATTCTATTTTCCATGCCCAGATTATACTTGAATAGCCTGAAGTCTTTAACCATGTGATCCAGCTTTTCCAGAATTCTTGTCAGCATGCCATCACTGAACTTGTGCACCTCAGCCTCCCTCATTATCTTCTTTTGATTATTCCCATATCTGTAGATTACGACCCTTGGCTTGGAAACAATAGTGTAATCTTCTTTGACAAAGAAATCAGTAGCATCCCAATTTGGTTCTGCAAGATTCAGCTTCGTCTGATAGCTCTTAATGCCGAGTTGCAAGTCTTCCACACGTTTTCTGATGATGATGTTCCTAATCCATAGGTAGACTACGTTGAATAGGTTAACTTTGTCAGAACCAGACAGATGGTTGAGCTTGCCTTGAAGATGAAGCAGGTACATGTCTTCAAAGTCATTAGGGTGCAGATTCTTGAAATCGGATTTTAAGATCTTGTGTTCCTTATAATCTGTCCTTCGTGAGACAATTTCCTTCAAGTATGTGTACCTGTGTATGGAGTAGGTCTTCAGACTGACCACACTTAGAATCTTCATGTGAGACCTGACTGCACGACGATCAGAGGGGGTACTGTGTCTGGCAATATAGAATTCCTTTCGCTTAAACCACCAGTGTGAGATATCATAGGCTGCACTAACATCGTATTCACGTTCACTTTCAATCCATAGTAAAGGTACGAGTCCTTCGAGCCCAAAGTCTTGGTAGTAAGCTGCCTTTAGCTTGGATATTGAGATAGCATGCCTTCTGTCTTTGTCACCTTATATAAGATATTCCAGATCCTTACTGAAGAAGTATTAAGGTTGAATTGTTACCTGACCTGGTGGACCTCCTAGAGGTAATGGTTTGCTTACGTCAGGCACAATCGGATTACCCTCAGGATTGGTCAAATCAATCTTGTATGTCAGCAATAGGTGACACTCTTCCATCTAGAATTGAAGGAAGATGTTGTTCTTGTGAAATGGTTTGACTAGCTTAAACGTTGGACCTTCCAAATCATCTTTGGCGAGCTTCGACTTCCCAATTCGTTTGCAGTACCATTTGATGAAAGAGCCTATATCTCTATTTTTCCAAAGCAGCTTGTTCTCTTCTGGATCTTGATAAGATTTAGCAATTGCATCGGCCCAGTTGTTTTCAGGTTCAGGTAAATCATTCGAAGGAATGACCCAGTTTGGTTCTGGAGTCTTCGGTGTTTCTTCTTCAGGGATAGGCTTCAACCAGTCTGGTCTGGTCTTGATATGTGGAAGATAATCAGCACTAGTGTTCTCTAAATCTGATAGGTGCATATCATCTGGTATCAGAATGTCATCAGTTGGCTGCTCAGATTAGGAATCAGGCTTTTACTTTAAAGAGCTGGAGGAGCATCTCTTGTGTCAGAAGACTTCCAAGCTGAGGACGTCTAAGCTGTAGTCTGCTTGGAACCAGAATCATCGGAATCATGTCTTATTTTCTTGCTTTGGACTGAGCCCTTTGGAGGATGTGGAGGAGGATCTTGGTCGTCACGGTGTCTCTTACAAGACTTGGCCGTCGCATCTATGAACTCTTCCCTGTTTTCCCGTTCCATGGATGCCTCTAGAGCTTCATAGAGAGCAGAATGTTCAGGATGTGATTGGTAGGAGCCACTTTCGAACATTCGATCACAGATAATTTCTTTCATCTCGAATTCTAATAACTCTCTAAAGCTTTCACGAACTAGAGCTTTGAGAGCATCTTGTATAGCCTCTTTAACGTTCTCAATGATGTACTTGTCAATCTTCATGTATAAGTCGTGATTCTCCAGCGTGAATATCCTTGATGAGAGAGCTTGAGAAGTTTGATCCTGCTGCTTGTTTATCTTTGCCAAGTTAGCACATATCTGTTCCAGTGCTGAGACATGAGCAGCCACCACAGAATCTGTGGAGCTTTGTTGTTGTGGAGGTAGTGGTGGTGGAAGGGTTGCTGTTGGTGTAGTTTCTATTATAGCTATAAAGGCTGGTTCTTGAACGGTAGAAGATACATGTTTTGGTGGTGTGAGATCGATAACAAGAGTAGATAGTAGAGGAACTGAGGAGGACGCTTTATGAATAGGAACGGTGACCATGGATTCGACTTCAATTTCCATATTTGTTTTTCCCGGATCCTCTTCCGTTGATTTATCATTAATGAACTGATCACTGAAGGTAAAAGTATCCTCCAGATTCTTCATTGATGAAAGAGTCCCTGTTAAGCTTAGAGGATTCTCCAGGTAGACATGTTCCTCTGTTGTATGCTTCAAGCTTTCATGAACTCTTGGGTAGACTGTGGCAACGAAGTCATCATGCATGGGCTCAGGGTTTGGTCCAGCAAGAGCCACATGACTTTGTCCAGGGTTTGGTCCAGCCTGGTCTTCTTCCATGAGAATACACTCTGGTGGTGGTTGAGACTAGGGTGTTTTACCAGGGTCTGATCCAGCCTGGCCTTCATTAATTTCAGCAGTCTTTTCCTCTAGATTCACCTTGTTAGACACAGCTTCTTCTTGCTCTTCACCAATATTCAGGATCTCAGTATCACCTTTACTATTCATCTTATCTGTATCAACACCTATTTCTGCATCTGTGGGAGACAAAGTATCACGGAATATGTTTGCTGATGTGTCATCCTTAGGTTGTGCAGATGGTCCAGTCGGTGCATCCTTAGTTGCTGGAGTGCGCCCTAGAATACGTATTGGTTCGTGGTACTTTTCTTCTTAGGAGTGTGCAGATCTAGCAGTGATAGTGCTGCTTGCTCTTCAGTTGCAACGGCTTTTCCCTTTCCTTCAACCAAAAGGAGTTGACGGATGGTCTCTGCTACAGGTTCATGAATATCCACTCCGCCAACAGGTGCCTAAAATGATTCTAAACTCATCTGAATACCTCATTGTAGATTGTACTTATCATCTTCTATTTGAGGTTCATGAACTGGTTGAGGTTCTTCATCAGGTTTGTCAACAAGCTGGAGAGAACTCTTTCCCTTTCGCACTTTCCTCACTATACCTTTGCCAGCTTTTTTTACGGGAGAAGGCTTGGTTGATTTCTCTTTAATAGGCTTTGGTTGTTTAGCAGGTGCAGGTTTGGGTTGCTTAGAAGACACTGGCTTGGGTTGCTTAGCAGTTGCAGGCTTCTTAGACTGATCTGCTTTAGATGCTGACTTCTTCTTTCCTCCCTCTTCAGATGCAATTTTATGATCATGCTTTGCAACCATTTCCATGTAAGCATTGTAGTAAGGTGCGTTCCTAATATTGTTCGTGATCAATTCCTTAGGAATTTGCATTCCAAAGACTTCATCTTCTTCGCCTTTGGGGACGAACTTGAGATTTACAAGACTGAGATCATCTTCTGCAATGTTAAACGGAGACCTAGACCTTTGGTTAATGTTGTGTTTTCCCCCCAAATAGCAGATGATTATCTTTGTAAATCGATAATAAGGAATAACATGAGGTTTAATCTTCTTGTTCTTCTTAGTAGCAATGCCTAGATTGGCCTTATCAGCGAGAAAAGTCTGGATAGCTTGTACAAATTCTTCCCATATGAGTTCAGCATAGTCAACATTTGTACGGGTAATAATACCCCAAATCATCTAAAGAACTGGATATCTAGGCCTATCAAACCCAAAAGTCTTGCCTGTGAGACATTGGTTGATCATCGACAATATAGCTCTCCAAGGCTGATAAAGGTTGTTCACAACCATCCTGGATACAAAGTGAATTTCCTCTGGGTAGCCCAGCTCATTCACAAAGTCCATAATTGCATCACCTGAAGGAGGTGACACAAACTGATGAGCTTGATCAATGGGAGGAGTTATCTCTAAAGCTTCACTTAGAAGGTTTGCATTCAGTGTGAACCAGTCTTCATCCAACTAAAAGCAGTAAATTCCAGTCTTTGCCTCCTATGTAAGGGTATTCCAAAACTGTTGAATATAGATAACTAGAACAGAAGCTGAGGCAGTGAATGCTCTGAAGAAGTTTATGTTTTGCAAAATATCCATAGAGATCTGAAAGATTGGGTTCTTTTGCTTATTTTGAAGATTCAAGACATAATTACTCTTTCCAATAGGCACCCATGCATTAAATGGTAGTATCTGTTCGTTAGATGTTGCAGGAGCATGAGCGAGAACATTCTCATTAGCCATGTTTTCTACACAAGAATATCAACAAAGATAGGCAAACATGACATATATTTGATGTTAGATGAGAATATTAGTCTTGATGCTTGACATGCTTTTTTGATTAAGGTGTGATTAAATCAAGTATGATGGAATCTTTCACATTGAGTCGGTGGTCATTGACTTGGGTTAAACCAGAAGTCAACATAAGTCAACTTTGGTTAAAGGTCCAAAAGATATCTGTTGAACTCAATCACAAGTTAACAAGGCCCAGATAGGAGTTAACTGGGTAATTGGGTCTTTGGATTAGGCCTAAAGAGGGTATTGGGATTAATGGGCCAAAAATCTGGAATTCTTGGCCAAACCGCTACCCACTTGACACCAAACCGGTATCAGGTTTGATAATCAAACCGCTAAGAGGTGGATTGAGCAAACTGCTACCAGGCAAGCCTGACAAATCGCTATGAAGTGGTTTGATCAAACCGATATGAGGTGATATGATCAAACCGCTATGAAGTAATTTGAACAAACCGCCACATGGAGAATCTGTCAAACCGCTATGAATATTTTAATCAATTAAATCAAAATCGCTATGACCAAACCTCTATCAATATTTTAATTGATTAAATCAACCCGCTATGACCAAACCACTATGAATATTTTTGTGGGTGTATTGGGTGGATACACCGTCACAACTGTGATTGACTTTGGATCATTATCCTTTGCTTTGAGAGCTTTGGCCTTTTCTTTGAGAATGTCATCAGGCCAAAATATCTGTTCAGGGTCAATTGTTTATGTCTTGTGAAAGTTGCAAGATAATTCTCTTTCGAGTATTCTGGAGGTATAATATTGACTTTCTTTCGCACACACATTGGGTCTTTCATTCTGGGGCATGATGGGTTTTGACTATTTCATGACCATTATAGAGAGTTGGCTGAACTTGCTTTGCACATGTGAGATATAAGGGATTTTTATAGCCATGTGATACATTGTTTTTTAATCATTTTGAGGTTTATGGGTTTACATAACATGTGAATGTTTGAAGAGATAATTTGTTTGACATAATATTATCTTCAATCTTTTCTTTTAAAGCTTTCATGTCTAAAAAATCTTCAAGGTATTTGTTTTCTTTCTGTTTAGAATCCTTTTTCAAGTTGCAACTTCCTTTCTCATTTTCTTGTTATGGCCAATGGTAGAATTAAGTTGCATTTTTTACAGAATGAAGTCCCTTTTTCAAAGATTCTTCCTTAATGTTACGGTCAGTGATAAATATTCTTAATTGTTCATTAATCTTTTGTTCACGTTCATTTATTTCTATCCTGCCACGTCTTTCATACAGTTCAACCTGGACTCCTTTTACCGAAAGTTTAGTAGTTAATGATGCATTATACTACTTTGCTTGCTCTTTAGCGTATACACATTGGGCAGTCGGTTCATGCACTGTCATTGATTTTTCATATTTAAGCAATAATTTTGGTAATAGAAGATACATTACTTTGTACAATAGCACTGCGTTGTACTTAACATACTGTTTCATCGGAATAAATATTACTATCACTCGTATTTTCTGCTCTATGTTAACAACTTAGTTTGGTCTGTACATCGTTTTTCATCTCTCGTTACTATCATGATACTCAACAATACTTTCTAAATAGTTATCATGATCATTCGTACACTTCCAGATTAGATATACTCGAATCTTTTGATGGACAGGGCTTCATATTAGTATGGATGGCTGATGATAGATTTTACGAAACATTGTTGTTGCATTAGGAAGCCTCATCAACATCAGAAATCAAAGGCTTCAACATTTGATCAGATTAAAGACGTTGTTCGTTGGTGCCATAGTTTGTACTGGTGCCTCATCCACATCATCATCAAACGTGTTTGTCTCTCCACGTACAATAAATAGTAATTGCTCTTCATCCAAATCTGCTCCATTCTCTTGAGCTTGCATCAGCAGCATCTTGTCCTTGAAGTATTTGGAATTCTATGGTCACTTTGGTTAAGTGTCGTTTCTTGCTATGTGCCCTATTCTATTGCAGTTATAAAACTTAATATGCCTTGCTTGACCATGATTTGCATTACCCACTCTGTTCTAAACTCCCCCATTCCCAGCTGCAAAAGATCCCTAGCATAAATTCCATGTACCTTGTTCTGTCTAGCTTGAACATTCTGAACAATACCTGCCATTTTGAACCGTAGCTTAGTTCCTTATGTTAGATGAAGTTCGAAGTTCATTGTTGGTTTAAGGAAGGTATGTTTTGTAGGATTGGGCGAGTAGGGCAACTGTTTTGGTTAAGTTTTCAATCAAGTCATCGGTTGAGGTAAAGCCTGAATCAAGTTGTGTGTTATTAGCATAATTATGGTTGATAGTTTACATGCAGGGAAAATATGTAGTTGGTGAAGATATGGATGATTATTGAAGTGTATTGATGAGGTGAAAAACGTTGGACACGAAGGCAAGAGTATCAATAGCTTATTTGACTTGTATCTTTCCAGCCCACATTTTATGTCTCATTTGCATGTGCCTTGTATTGCTTCAAGTAAGCATACAACTGATCATAGTTAGATTGTTTCAAGCCTCTGTTAAGTTTGACTATAATGACGAATCTACCCCATTCAGGCAACATGTTGTTCAACAACTTTGAGTTTAGCTGCATTTTGGGCATAGTCATCTTGATGTTTCGCATGTTGTTGATGAGCTTTATAAACCTGACATAGTATTCGTGAATGGATTCTCCTTTGTTCTGACGGAAGTGTTCAATGGCATTGTAAAATTGTGATTCACGTTCATCTTTTGTTAGCTCAGAACCTTCGAGGAGCATCTTCACATTATCCTAAATGTCTTTAGTATCAGTGTAGTAATTGATGAGTGTGTAGATGTCTTTTGGTAAGCCTGGAAGTAGAATATTCATTACACGAATATTAGCTTTGAACATCTCCTTTTCTTTTGGCATAAGGTCAGCAAAGACTCTATCCCGTTCTGGTCCTAAATGTCAGTGCACAAATTCAGTAATTCATCAATTGTTTCTCTTGAACCTGCCCATATAAATGGTCCTTCATCCACTCGACTTAAGTATGATTCCCCATTATTCTTTTCCCAGACAGTACAAACGAATACATAGTTGCCAAGACTCAAATTCAGTCTATCGAGCATTGGTGGGCGGGTATCGGAACCGGCACACTAGATATCTTCAGAAAGATTAGACATCATGTTTGATTGTGAAATGATATGAGTTGATCGTTCAATGATTAGTGAGTGTATGTTAAAAGTGGTGAAGTTAAATTAAGTGTTTTTACATGATTAACTATATTGAACAAATTAACCTCTATGTGAGATCTAAATCGAAAAGGAAATGCAAGTTATGAATATGGTGATAGTATACGCATACTAATTCACCATGATGGATCTTTTTCAGTATCACCAATTTCATCCTTGTGTCAGTTGTTTGTGTGAGATCGAAATCATTTTGGAGATGCTAATGATGAATATCGTCGATGCAAATGCATCTTCATCAAATACAACATCATCGTTACCGATCAACATCATCCATACAAACGATAAATTCCAAATAACTACTTCGAAATCATCGTTATGAATCTCGTTGACTTGATTTCGATATGAGAATGATGAGTGAAATAGAGAATATGAATTGAAAAAATCAAAATCACAAGCATCATCGTCACCGATTATCGAAAAATCTGATTTGGAGATGCGAATGATTTTTATAATCATCATCTTTAGATAATAAGATGCATGGAAATTGAATTTCTGCATCATATGGAGAATTGGAGATGCGAATAATTTTTATAATCATAATCTTTAAACATTAAGATGCATGGAAATTGAATATTTGCATCATCTTTAGGAATTTAAATTATAGGGCTGTTCATCAGGTCATAACCGACCCGAACCAAAACCAAAACCGAAATTGGGTGAAAGGGTTAACCGAAACCAAACCGAATTGGACCCGGGCCAGCTCGGTTTTTTTCGGTTTTGTCGGGTCGATTTCGGTTTTAGACACCGAGAACCGACTTCCAAAAACTTTTCCATATGAAACTTAAATTTTTGGAGGTAAGTGTTGTTTAACTTATTGAGATATAACATGAACTAGAAGTTTGAGGTGGATATAGATAAGCAAAAACTAAGAACATGCAAAGTTGCAAACCATTGACACCAATACGATGATCCATGTTGATAGGTTCTCAAAGGAGGTTCATTGGTCTCATTATCCGACCTAAAAGAGGAGCCTTTCTTCAAGGTTTCAGCTAACCATTTTAATTTATCTAAATTAGAATAATTATAACTATACATTTTAAATGAAAACTTTATTTACAAAAATAGACAAGAGGGTTTTTACGAACAAAGAGAAAGAAGAAAAGATAGACTACAAGAAAGCTAATTGACAGAAATTAATTCTCACTTGATAGAAATCAAGCGAGTATACCTAAGCTAAAAAAATTGAAACCTAACTATTCCCCGGCAGCGGCGCCAAAAACTTTGATGCGGTCGTTGTAAATGCACTAAGTTTTACAACTCTGTATGCAGTGTACCTAACCGTTGTAGTGTAGTATAGGCAAGACTCGAGGGTTGTTATCGTTCTCTTGGGGAATAGGTTGAGAAGGATCGAACTAGATGTAACTAAGGTCTAGAGGTCTAAAAAAAGAATATTTTTGTATTTTTATATTTTTTGAAAGCAAGTAAATTCTCGAGTTTGAAGGTGGTTGATTTTTACTAATTAACTAATTAAACTAAACTAATAGGTAGGAACTCGTATGATAATGTAGAAGTGTTTACTTAATCATGCATGATCCCTAGTATGTTTCTCTTAACTCTATTACTTTGTCACACTTGTGATGTTATGTGTAAGTATTTTTCGATTCATGACGAATTACACGAAAACGCCATCTACGTAATATTCCGTTAAGGCAACGCACAAGTAAGGTAGTATGAACACTATTACAAGGCCCCTAAGAGTATAATACGCACATTAAAATACCTTAAAAGGTGATCCATAGATGGGTAAGGTTGTATTAAGACTATTACCGATGGAATCCTTTCTAGACAATCGTGTTACTCTAGGCATCGTCGCACGCAATTAAGTAGCTAGTGTTCTAGAGCCTAACACGCACACACATCAACAAGAAGCAATATTATTAAGATCTACATACTAATTCACATGCAATCATAAGCAAACACTAATAGATCTAGCCAAACATGTTAATGATAAATGAAGAACAATTAATCAAGCAACACATAGACATATTGAAAGATTAATGGATAAAAGGACTTCACTATATTAAATCATGCAAGTAGGGATGATACAAGAGGGTTGGGGAACCCTAGAATACTCCTAAAATCTGCTACAATTCGTCACTTTACGACTCCACCACTAATGTATATCTAAAACACTAAAAACGAGTTTGTATTTATAAGAAAACAGATCCAGACGGCGTCGCCATTTTTCCTGACGCCGTTGCTTCGTCGATCCTTCTAGGGATCATTGAGTCGGCTACAATCCAGACGCCGTCACAAATAATCCTGACGCCGTCCCTTTGTGGTCCAAACGGCGCCACACATATTTTCGACGCCGTCTCCACACTCTGAAAGCATAATTTTTCATCGACTTGAATGTAGTGTTGTAATCCTGTCCGTTTCTTCTCCAAATGAGCTAAAGTCACGTGTATTTCCTCCAAAAGCCATCCAAGTGCTAAAAACACAAAAAGAAACGATTAAGTACGTATTTTGGAGATATTTGTATGATTTAAGGGGTTAAACGACCTCGGAAAAGTGCATAATATGACACCTCATCACATATCTATAATCACAAATTTGACCAACATAAGCAAGATTCATAGTAAGATTTGGTATATAGTAAACATCATTAACGAAACATATGGTGTGACTATAGAGCCAACACCTACTAATGGCATAGAACCACCATTAGCAACCATAATCGATTTTGAAGAATCAAGATATAAAGAAATAAATTAAGACAAAAGATGACCCATTAATAAGGAGCACCAGAATCCAAGATCCACTTGGCAAACGCAATACCTAAGGATGACAAACCATTACCAGAAGAGGTTGCTAAGGTTTGAGGCTGATAGGCTAGAAACTTCTAAAATCGCTCCATCAAAGATGGATCCAGAGAAGGTGCAACAACACCATTATTATGCTCAGATGGTCGTTGTTGTTGTGGTTGTCGATTATGTGAATGTTGAGGTGTCTGCGTCTTTCCATTAGGAACATTAGGACACTAGATTTCCATTGACCTTTCCGTTTGTAATAAGCACACTCATCAAAAGCAACCTTAGAGTGAGGCTTATTATGAGTGGCAATATATGTCATGATACGACTCACATAGCTGAATAAAAATTTTAATTGCTTATATCCTTCTACTGAAATGAAGGAATTTGTGTCTCAAGCTGATGATGTTTGGCAAAATTAGG
Source organism: Tanacetum coccineum (assembly GCA_026074375.1). Classification (NCBI taxonomy): domain Eukaryota; kingdom Viridiplantae; phylum Streptophyta; class Magnoliopsida; order Asterales; family Asteraceae; genus Tanacetum; species Tanacetum coccineum. Next base: position 12,566 of record BQNB010161019.1, read on the forward strand.
CTATGTGTATAATCTAGCAAGATGATCTCACACACCCTTAGCATAGTCATATTTTTCCAACTGAGCCCCTATAGATGGCGTGACATAATTGTTAATCTAAGTTATAACCTTGGAATTATCAACGTCCCATGTATCCAATAAGGTAGCATAATTCTCAACTAACAATCCATCAATAGGTTTTGTTTTGGTACCCAAAACACAACCCCACATCGATTTCACACTCAATTTTTTTCATAACAGAACTCCAATATGAATAATTTCTACAATATAACTAAACACAAATGGATTGCAATAAATCATCTTTACAAGCAGCCAGATTACAAAATAACAAGTCAATCAAATACAAAGCCCTAGCTAATACGAGCAGCCAAATAACCAAAACAAACAAACCCTAATAATTGTTACCAAATTGCGGAAGTAGGCATGCAAATAAAAAAAGACGATCAACATAAACCAAATCAAACTAACCGATTATTGCAATGAAGAAGCAACCGAAAAACTAACAACCCTGAGCTAAGGTTGTGATACCATGCATAAATTTTAGTTAAGGGGGTCTGGCGTGTTTAACGCAAAAAGTCATAGTGATAAATGTCGCTTCAAAAATTAACATGTAATGTTGTCTTTTAATGTTTAATTTATTCATTTATGAATTTTGTACACATGTTTATTGAATAAGGGAGGCTAAGCACCTATGAGTAATCATACGAGTTTTACCCCTAGTCACCATACTAGTTTCACCCTAGTTAAACCCTATGTTTAGAAAGAAAAAAATATATAAAAAAGAGCCGTAAGCATATGTACTAATATGCTAACACAATGTATCGTACCAAAACAATGTTCGGCTCACGTTAGCCTAAAATTCTTGCTTCGTCCAATACTAAAGTTTTAAACTGATGACGTATAGTATGAGCACCAAGCTTACTAGGCTTAGTTCATAATATACGTATATGGGCCCAGGCCCAATACAACAAATAGCTAGACTGCTAAGCCTGACAAGGGCCATGCTCCAGATATTTCAAAGACACACGTGAGTATCTTCTCAACCGCATTCGTGCACCTCCGCGGACAAACACTGGCCGCGGAAGAACACTCGCGTCTGCAAACACGATTACACGTGGACCTTTGCCCGACAAGGGACCCACTTCGGCTACTAACAGTCGCAAGCGAAATACTAGGAAACCCTAGTGTTAGGCTTGCCTATAAATAGGGGTCATTTTACACCCCAAAGAGGTATATTCTGTCTAATCATTAGTACACACACATATCCTGACATTCTCTGACAAAAATGTGTACTTACTCTCACGCCGGAGCTTAATCGCTGGGTCCGCCCTGTGGTAAGGCTAACGGTTTATTCTCATTTGTGCAGATTATCTCTTCATTGCTTGGATTAGTACAAGATCTACATCACAGCCCATCCATTGGCCCAGCCAAATAGATGATCTAAACCCACATTCACAGTTTTTGTACTAGCAAGTTGGCGCCATCCATGGGACCGATATAACTGCGTTCCTTAAAAATACTCACCATGAGCAATCACGAACAACCTACCCCTAGCCATCCCAGGTCTGATGTGCGGAATACGATAGGGAATGACAAGCAAACCCCCCAAGGCTCCGCGAGAACTACAACCGTTGTGGATCTCGAAGAGTTCTGCGAAAAGCACTATGAGAAACTACTACCAATCATGGCGAATAAGTATGAGTATGAGAAGAAAAAGAAAGAAAAGTTGGAGGAAGTAAAAGCAAGGCTCGACTTTGGCGATAACCGGAAGAAAAGCACTAGGTCACAAGAATCAGCATATTCTGAGTCTAGGACAATATCGCCAAGAAGACAGAGACGCTCTCGTAGCCCGCGCCACAATCTTAGCGTCTTCACTAGGTTGAGGCGCGAAAGATCAAGATCACCACGGCATGAATACAAGAGTAAGGAGAGAAGAGAGAGCACCGTGTTTAATGTAACAACAATCAATTTTAGAAACATATTTAAATAATAAATTATAATTATTATTACATGTTTGTCGTTTAAAAAAATTTTTATTTATTTTTAAGCTGACTTATCAAAAACGAGCAGCTAAATCACGTTTTTATTATTCGGACTCTAAAGCAATTTGATGTAAAACAACATTCCTGACAACTTTTCAGTTTTGACCGAGACCCGAAAACAG
>BQNB010161020.1:0-14728 GCA_026074375.1 Tanacetum coccineum
ATGAATTGATGATTTGTGATTGCGAGTAACTTAAGCACTTTACGTTATGTGTTATAAGTTACATGTTTGTCATCACCAAAACATGAAGAGAATGTATAGATTAAATATCGTAATATTTCTAACAACAGTTACGTAATTATTAAATATTTGATAAATAAAGTTTCTTATATAAAAAATTGCAAATAGTAAAAACTTAGAGGCTTTTGTGTAAAAAAAGTTAACAATTTTTTTTGGTTAGGCCTTATTGGGCCACCCGTTTTTGAGCTAACTGTATATACATTGGATTTTTCCCGGTAGAGTAATGTCCTATAGCAAGGTTTTCAAGATCGGGATCCTACCCAAAATCTTTTTCTTCTTTTCAAGATCGAGATCGTAAAATTGGATCGGGATCGTAAGATCCTACTATAATTTCATTGTCTGAATAGTCTTTGTAATATTATACAAATCTACAAATTATTATATATTATAAACACAAAATTATATGAATGTTTCATAGAAATGTTGTCCTAAACTACGATTATGAAATGTTTAAGAAGATTAACACGTTGTTTTTTAAATTCTACAAAACGCAACCCATAAATTTGTAGTTATTTAGTTTCTGGTTCGAGAAAAGTAAGATCAGATAGGAGGAGATCTTAAGATCCTATGGTCAAGATCGGGATCCTATAAGATTTTAAGCATACAAAGATCCTATGTAGGATCCGGATCGTTTTTGCTTTGCAGTATCGTAAAATCGTAAGATTCTTAGATCAGGATCGGGATCTTAACAACCATGCCCTATAGTATGTATATATAAATAGTTGATTACATTTTGCAATGCTATGACACATCTTCAATACATAAACTGATAAACCTATTGGATGTATACAGGGGTGGAGCTAAAAAAATTTACTTGATGGGGCACATCTCGAATATTTTTAAAAACTACACTACAAATTGGTTCTTAAGAATGCAAATTACAAAAAAGCTAGATATTTTAAAAATATTACACTACAATTTTTTTCGCTAGGGGGGCACTTCCCCCGTACCCCATTCTATCTCCGTCCATGGATGTATAAACATGTCTTTATTAATGAAGAAACTTTTTAAAGCTTTAAAACATACTCTTTATGTCCCACGTTAAGTGTCTAATTTTGATTTTTTTAAGTTTTTTTAACTTTAACTTTAAATATTCTTGTTTGTATTATATAATACTTAGTGAAAATTATACAATAAATGTCTTGAAGATTTCCTAAAGATGTTTACACTTTACTCACGTGGGCTGATTTAGTTGATCTCAATGTTAAGGCAATGTTTGTTTTGACGTGGTGGTTCAATCAGCCACATAGAACATCATACGAAGATACCGGAATAGGATTAATTTTGATGAAGGTCCCACATTAAAAAAAGAAATACATAACCACAAGACACACTCTATGATGAGATTAGACTTATCTCACTCATAGATCTTGTACGTAGGAATAGTTGTATATGTTAAAACACAAACTTACCTATATAATTCCTAGGTATTCAATGACCATCCCAACTGTTTAAACACAAAGTTCATCGTTTTAAAGTAAATGTGATCTAGAAAGATAGAAAAACATATGCAGTGTCGCAAACTAAATTACAAAACTTTTAAGTGAACAACCACTTAAAGTGGTTACCACAAAGTTATTGGCATTCAACCTAAAAAGACTAGTAAAAAAGACTTTTGAAAGTCCCCTTACAAGTCAACATTGAATGCCATTGGTTTAAAAAAATTTCTAGCAGCATATATGTAATTATTTTATTTTATAGTTATTGGGTTTGGCCGCAACTCGTTACAAATTGTACTAAGTTTGACATAAAATGATATGATTGTGAAATTTTGATTGATATCTTTTAATCAAACACTTTTCATTTTGTTATCCAGCTGTTGTAAGCATACGAGTGCAAAATTAAAAAAAAAAGAGAAAACTAGTAGATATGCGTATGCAAACAAGTTTGAAACCTGTGAGAGATACATACACCATAATCTTTACTCTTAAGTATGTGCTCACGCGTAAAAGAGTGAAATTTTTTATTACGTTAAATTTGATTACGCGTGAATCTAGTGCGAACTATCTTATACACTTTTAACTGTAAATATTTGATTATTGGATATGAATCAAGTCAACGCTACATTCAAATTGTTACGGTCCAAAATGTGATTATTGACCATAAAGCAGTACAATTTTTATATTTCGTTCTTATTTCTACAGTTGTTTATCGCTTTAACTTGGAGTGTATATACCTATGAGATGTATTGGGGGCCACTCTTTTTCTTTACAGTTCCCTTCTCTTTTATGAGAAAAAGCGCTCTTATTCATTCGGTAGAACGTGGGTCGCCAAAACCCATGTCGTAGGATTCAAATCCTACAGAGCGTGATTCGGATCTCTTCTTGAATTCGACTAACAAACACTAACTGAAAGCAATCTAATTTGACCTCCTGGATATTAAAGAAGGGGGAGGTCAATCAAAAAAAGAGATGTTTAATTAATCAAAGGCAACTGAGCGCCACGTCTGTATTGGTAATATGCACTACAAATAATCCACCAAAGTATATAATTAGACCTAACACTATTCCAAAATAAAAAACTTCAATCATTTCAATTTGTTTGAAAGAGAAAAAAGAGTAATATCTATACCAAAATATTAATCTTAATTACCATGAATCTCCATTGACCAAGAATTGGCAATTATACGGTATAGTAACTAGAAATATACTAAGTTTTCGCGAAAGATTTCCTTTTATAATGAATTGTGCAATTAATATCAAATAGTCGTAGCCTGCCAGACCAATAAATAGAGCGAGGTTATAGTTAAAGCCGTCAGTAGAAAAACCGAAATAACTTAGTTTATGTAGGCATCAAGGAGCTAAATGAAAATGTTATTTTGATACATATGTTTATAAAAAAGCACTTACCTATGTATCCTTTTTTGTGCAAATAGGAGATAAAAATAATACAATTGAAAGTTTTTGATTCACTAACATTATAGACACCACGTAACAAGGAAATAGTCCAACGGTATAAAAAGAAAGGATTCATCATCTATAGCACTACCCTTAGCATTTTTGCAATCACGAATGGCATTCTTGGATTCATTTTCAACTCAACTTATACACGAATAATAAGAACAGGGTCGTGTAATTTCGGTGTTAAAAATGAAATGCTTTTCGAATGATAATGATTAAGAAAAAAAATTAGAAAATATTCCTCTTTTTTGTATCGAATCATTTTTTATTTTAGAGCGAACAGTAATCTTATAAAACTTTACTTTTATTTTTAACTATTAGAGTCCGAAATAGTTCACTCATAAAAATGCACATAATCAATACAGTGTATGCTCATTATAATTTTGCTGCAAATTTTATGTGTCACAGGTTTACAAATCACCTCCAATTTAAAGTCACATCTTACAAAATCTTATTTTAACTTATGTACATCCATATTTATCCCATGTTTCGTGATTAGAATATAAAAGTGTTGTTTAAACATGAATTATTGATGTTTAATTAAATGGTTTGAATTTTCAATATGTAAGCTTACTCACCAATCCCATATGGTGGTTGTTAGCAAAACCCTTAACTGGTAACAGATGTAAAAACCATTTGGTTAACAACAAGTTATGGCATTAAAACCGTACCATCCGTGTAAGAAACAATAGGTAATAAAAAGTTTTTTTGGAAAGTCTCCTTTATAACACTTAAAGAAATTTTTTTTAGACGCAATGAAATCATCTAGGTAGTTAGTTGGATTTGGGGCAACGTCGTCCTCATTTGAACTAGTTTGAACAAATCGTAGATAATTTTGACTTGTGACATTTGAATGAAATTTTTCAATCCTAACTCAATTTGTGACTTGTTTAATTTTACATGTGGTTTAGGAATATTATACAATTGTTAGACATAATTGTACCTAAACGATCTAGATATATGTATATGGACACAAGCGTTTGAAACTTGTGAATATACATACAAGAGAGTATTTACTCTTAAGGTAGTGGGCTCACACCTACAAGCTTTTTTTTTGTACATCCAATCAATCACGCAGAACTGATTGTGTATGTTACCCATCGTACACCATTTAACGAGGTGAATTATGTGAGCATTTTATTGTCAACAAACCACATTGTGTCTTATGTGTATTTCGTCCTTTTCTGAATATCCGTTCCCTGCACAATACAAATGCAAAACAAACATATATTTGGCAGTTTTTGTCTGTTTTTGGTCATTTAAGTCCATTTTTAATGGAAAAAAGGTATGTGTATTTAAACACATACCAGTCACTAAGCCAACTTTGACAAGCCTTTTTAACTTGTTATAAGCTGTTTTCAAAAGTTTTTAAAGTCTAAAAATGAGTTTTAAGGTATTTCATACAAGTCCTTTAAAACTGTGGTTTTGGAATTTATTAAAACTGTTTTCATTTGATCTTTGCTCAAAAGCAATGTTAAGGTTTTGTTTTTACTTCATGTTGTGTCTAAACTGCAGTAGTAACAAGCTTAGTTAAGTTTTCTTTTGTCACTTGTGTTTTGGTACAAAATCTGTCAAGTTCTTTTCAAGTTTTGAAAAGTTCACTTTTTAATCTAAAAATTAGATAAGCTAACGTAGGTTTTAGCTTTTGAAATTTCTTGCATAAGTAGTTTGTAGTATGTATTTAATATGTTTCGGCTTATTTTCAAGTTTTAACTTATTCTACTAGCTTAAAATTAAGCTAGAAAGTGTCTACTTAGGCTATTTGGCTAGCAGTCTTGGCCAAAGAGCTTATTTGCTTTTCTGAGCTTATGACTCATTAGGTCTGCTTATTGTTTGTGTAGATTAGCTTATTAGGTTTATATTTAAGTCCTGCTTTGCTTATTTGCTTTTTTCTTGTGCTTATTAAGCTTAAAAAAGGCAAAATAGTTAGCTATATAGCCACTTAGTTTAAAAAGCATTCTGTCAACCTCTTTTGCTTATTACCAGCTTATTTTCAAATTTTGAAAAAAGTTGCTTTTTTTAAAGTTAGTCATTTTTGCTTATTTTATAAGTCTCTAAAAAAATGTTTTCAAAAAAAAGAAAGGTCACAGGGGTCGAACCTGTGACCTCCCCTTTCATAGCCAGCATATTTAACACAACCACACACTACCACTCGCCATTGGGACTTTTTCGTTTATAGGTTGCTTTATTAAATTCTTAAGGTCATTTTACCATTTAACCTTTCAGCTTAATTTAGTTTATAAACAGCTTATTTCAATAAGCTGTTTGTACCATTTTATTTTTCCTAGAATCTAAACTGTTCAAAGTACTTTTTATAATTTTTTCAGGTTTTTTATAATTAGTTTAGTATTTTTAATATTTAATTTAGATAAAAACTGTTTTTAATTCATAAAAAATTAAATAAATGTCAAAAAAATATAATTCTTTTTTTTAAATTGTTTATTAATCATTTAGGACTATTAAAAATTAAATTTACATTTTTAGGGTTAAATTTTAGAATTTAGGTTTTTAAAGAACAGGTTTAGGATCTCGTCATTGTTTTTCGTGTTTTAGCCTTAATTGCTTTCGTTTTTAATTTTCCTTTACTTGTTTTTGCATTATATTTGTAGAAATAGAAAACAAATCAAAAATCTTGAATCTTTCAAATCACGCGATCACGAACTTAACCCCAAATCTCAATTCACCCTCGTACGGAAAATGACCCGGGAAGTTTTTTGGATTTTAACTTTAGTAAAAGTAATAATCTTCTTAAAAGCCTCTCTGGAAATACTCACTCTCTTATTAATTGAATATTTAGATTTATATATATATATATAATATAATATAATATATATATATATATATATATATATATATATATATATATATATATATATATATATATATATATATATAAAAAATATATTACTTAGTATATTATATATTATAAAACTAAAAACATCTGATCACAGTGTCATTACATACGTTTTTATACCATTATCTTTAATCTTTGAATTTGGAAACACGTTGATCATCATATTTTAAAACAGGAACACTATTTATACATTAGATGTAAAGAAAATATGTGATACCGTAATAAGTAACTTAAATTTAGTAAAGTTTTTATTAAAATCTATGATACGAAGATGTATGCATGCTTCTTCTTACATATTTATCAACACAAATCAAATAGACCATTTTTTTAAATAAAGTATATTTCCATCAAATTCTTAAAACACTTAAAGATGCTTTTTACTATTATGCGTTGAGACGAATGTAGATCGTTAAATCCCAAGGTGATTATACACTTTTTCGTGCTAGACTTATGTTACATAATCACATTTTTTGATAGATGACTTAATCGGTTTAATGGGTGGAGACCCTTAAATCGAGGGCCATAGATGGGCAAAAGACATGTTTACCTAGAATATTATTGTAATAAATAAGTCCCAATGGTTCCCAGGAAATGCAGCCGGTGCAATTATTATTGATCGTCGATTACCTTTTGAGTACACCATCAATAGCAGATCAACTAATGTGGTGGTGGTACGTCAAGTAGGATCCTAGTCTTTAGAAAATTAATTATTTATTTGATTAAACATTGGTAGTTAATTTTTCTCAAGAAGTTTTATCGAAAATACTAATTCTTAAACTTTAACTATGTTTTCTAGATGGAACAACCTGTTTAAAACATAAACCATTCGGCTTTCAGGTCGATGTTTAAAAGAGAAAAACTTTTTGGAAATAATTTCAATGACTGGGTTCGTCAACTTAAGTTAGTCTTGAGAGTTGAAAAGAAAATGTATGTCATTGAACAACCATTACCCGCGACTCCTGCTGCAGATTTCGAGGCACAAGTGTTGTCACAATGGAATGCAGTTTATGATGCATATAATGAGGTTGCTTGTCTAATACTCGGTAGTATGACTCCTGAGCTTCATAGACAGTTTGAAAACTCCTCACCATATGACATGATAAAAGAGCTTAAAGCTACGTTTAAAAAACAAGCTGGAGTGGAGAGGTTTGACCTAATCCAAACTTTCCATGCTTGCAAACAAGAGGAGGGTAAACCAGTTGTTGCATATGTCATACAAATGAAAGTATATGTAGATCAACTGGAACGTCTTGGCTATATGCTACCATAAGATCTTATAGTTGGTCTTATCTTAAATGGCCTTACTAAAGATTTTGCGGGATTTGTGAGAAATTACAATATGCATAACATGGGGAAGACGATTGATGAACTACATGCTATGCTCATTGAGTATGAAAAGGGTTTACCTAAAAAGGCTGAAATACCACAAGTAATGATGATTAAAGGTGGTAAAATCCAGAAGGCCAAAAAGAAATCGCTTAAAGCTAAAGGCGATGGTAAACCTAATGGCAAGGGAATTGATAAACAAGTTTATAAGCCTTCTGCTAAAGAGCACCCAGCTAAGGATGACACCTGCCACAACTGCAAGGAGGTGGGTCATTGGAAGAGGAACTGTCATGTTTATGATGCTGAGTTGTTGAAGGAAAAGAAGCAAGTTGGCTCTGCCAGTTCTTCAGGTATCTTCACAATAGAATTATTTGCTTTCCCTAATAAATCCTGGGTGTATGACACTGGTTGTGGTACTCACATTTGTATTACAAAACAGGGGTTTAGAGAAGAAAGGAAACTGAAACATAGAGCACTCTATTTGTACGTGGGCAATTGTGTTCGTGCACAAGTAGAAGCTATTGGAAGTTATGACTTAGTTTTGCCTAATGGCCTTGTGATTTGTTTAGACAATTGTCATTATGCACCTTCTATAACTAGAGGTGTTGTTTCAGTTCATCGTTTAGTAGTGTTACAACTGTGTTTTGAGCAGGTTAGTCAACCGTTAACATTGACATGAGTTTCATTATGTGTTATGATAATCATGTGTTTCTGTGATCTTATATGAGTTGGTTACAAATCCATTGAGCGTGATCGTCTCATGGTGATTGAAGTTATGGTTGCTATTATATTTCATTATGTTCACATTTTAGTGACAATGAAAATGATGGTAAAATTTTATGTGTGTACGTATTTATATGTATATGTATACGTATTTAGATAATAGGAATTCGCAAGAATAAAAAATTTGGTTTAGAAATTTACTTAATGAACTTTAGTATTATTAAGTTAGCGGAGTAAAGTATGAAGTGAATTTATTTTTAGGTATTTAAAACTAGTTTTATTTAGAAGGATGTCTAAATAAATAAAAGTTTTTATAAAAATAGCAAAATTAAAGGTTGAATGTGTAATTAATAATAACTAAATAAAAAAAATATAAATAACATATATATATATATTAATAAATTTTGAAATTTTATAAAAAAATAAAAAATATATATATTTTAAGGGGGTGTTTGACCGATCAGTGGAAAAAAAAGGATAAAAAAGAGTTTTATTAGGAAACAAATTAGTGTTAGATAATTAGGAATATTGGTGTAGCATATAAATACAAAAAAACCTCTCCTCCCTATTTTTTTTATATAATCGGTCGAACCAAGAGCAGAGAATTTTTTATTTTTTTTATTCAAGATCAATTTGGTGGTTTAAGGTTCAAGAATTAAGGAATCAAGGTATGTTTAAAAACTTTAATTGTTTAACTTTCTTTTTAATTCATGTAACTATAAAGTGATGGATAAATTAGGGTTCATAAAAATCTGTAAATTTATAATGTTAAACTTAATTAGAAGTGTTTAGGGTTTAATTAGAATCACATTGATGAATTCGGTTAGAGTTAGAACGCGATAAAATTCAATTTAGGGTTGAGCAGAATTTTGAGTCATCTTGTTCGGCTGTTATCTCGATGATGGTAATTGCTTTTGTCAAGTTTTCGGCATCTATGACGTAGCTCAGAGAGTCTAGTTTCCAGAACATCCGGCCTCGAAGATTTTTAAGACCGGGAAGTCATTCAAACGTTGGTTGCAAGAAAAGTTGTCAAAGCAGTAAATACGGGTCAGATTTAGGTCAGATTACGAGGTGTAAAACACCCACTTAAAATTTGAATTAGGATTATCCAATCTACAAGAGAGCTTCTGATTTGGAGTCTAAGTATGGTTTTAATCCCCCAAAGGAGAGCTTCTGATTTGGAGTCTAAGTATGGTTTTTAGGTCCAAACGTTTTAGTGTGCGATCAGATCCGAAACTGAGTAGTTAAAAGTTTGATTTTATTTGGGGCACTTGAGAGGGGAAATAAATTAGTGAAAAAATCAAGGAGTTAGTAGGCTCATGGTATTGAACCTGTGATTTTTGGTAAATTTTATAAAGCTCGGTAGGTATGGTTTAGAAAATGGTAAATTGAGGTCAAAATTCTGCGTTTTTGGGTAAATTGTAAGACTTTGGAAAAATGTGTAAACATGTTGGTTAAGGTTGGGCATGGTGTCTTGGTGACCCATGAGGGTAATTAAACACCTTAGACATCCATTATATGATTGTTACATGGGCATAATCATTTGTCTTGGTCGCGTGTAACACGTGTTTGTTTTGATTGATTAGATTTGTGCTAGTATTTTTGGAAGCTGCAAAGCATCAGGTGAGTTTTATAGTCCTATTTTTACTATGTTTTCTTGGGATGAAGATGATGCAAAATATGTTTTGGTTACTGTGATTATGTGTTTCAAGTTACTCATGGACTTTAAGTTGTTATTATATGTTATATGTTGCATGTTGTGTGATGTTGTATTGGTTTTCGCCTACTTTGTGTGGGTAAGATCCTTGGAGGTGATCAACTCCTTGTGATATTGTGTGGATTCGGTACCAAGAGTCTGGAATTGGGGACATCATTCCTCTCCATGACTATGTTGTGGATCGGGGGTAACGTTTCTACCCATGTGAAGTAATGTTGTTGCATTGGATCGGGGGACACGTTCCGTCTCATTTGTGATTCTTAGTTGCATGAATGCTAGCATGTATAATAGCCAGCTTATTTGTCCTGCTTTGTTTTGTTTTTATAATCATAGTAATTTATTTTAAACCTATATTGGTGTCGTAAAACCTATGACTCTCACCAACCATTGTGTTGACGTTTAAGCATCATTTTCAGGTGAGCGTTATGAAGGTTCTGAAGTTAATAAAAGTGGCTAGAGAGACTATTAGGCTGCATTGGAAGATCCCATTTGATTTTGTATCGTACTTTGTTTGCATGAATTCTTGAATGTTTTTATTAGGTTTGTGAGACATTGTCTTTGTATTGATGAGACCCTCTTTCATTAATACAAGATACTGTTCTTTTGTTTTCTTGTCATGACACATAATGTCTTTTATTTCTAGTTATGTATATAGTGGTTCTCTATTGTTGACACCAATGTGTTGTGATGATATTCATGATGTTACGCCTCGTGTTTCCGCCTTGGCGGGGTGTGACAGATTGGTATTAGAGCCATTGGTTATAGAGAATTAGGTGGTTTGGCCTAGACTATAACCTAGGAGTCCTTCATGTAGATGCATTTAGGGCTTAAGTGTTTAATGCAATAACTGATATGCTTCCCCTCTATTTTTTGCATAGCTTATATATCTCGTATTTTGCAAAGTTGTCATTTTAGTTATTTTGTCTTCCATTATCTGATATGATATGTATTACTTTCTTAGTATTTTAGCTATGTTTTTCCCCCACCCGTAAGAAGTCTCGTTGGGGAACCATTTTCCCAACTGGACTTAAGCATTATAAGGAGCCTCTTGTGGAACCGAATAAGATAAGATAGTTGATCGTTTGTCGAATTCGCGTAATAGGGCTGGACCCGTGGAGTCGGGTGATTCTTACGGAGGCAAAGTCAAACCCAAGCGAGGCCCAGCATAAGTTTATCCCGTCCTTTACCCTGTCATGTTGTTATTGATGATTTCTTCAGATATTTCGTATTTTGGGAATTGTTGCGAGATTATCGTTCCTTTATGTCGTTTCGATTTTGTTTTGATATAAGTAAGTAGTTATGTAATGGAACATCCTTTATGTGTTAAGTTGGAGTGGTTTAAGATGTGCAATGTGGCATATGTGCTTAGATGTGAATTATGATTGATATGGGTAATCTTGGAAGTAAGTACACGTGTAAAAGGAGACACTTATAATTATTGTGACAACCATGACTTGAGCATGTTAGTCAAACTATTAGTGTTGACTTATGAATCTGTTGCAATGTATGGGAGATGTGTTATATGTGTTTATATGTGTTTTATGTGTTTTTGTGGGTTATGTGAGGTTGGATAATCAATTCATTGAGCGTGATCGTCTCAATGGGATTGGACTTGTGTTGGATTTTATAGAGTTTATTTCGTTCACTTTGGTGACAAGGAAATGATTTCGGTGATTGAAGCGGTTTCGCGTTAATTATGTAAGTAGTTATACGTATACGTATTTATGTGTTAGTAATATTATGATGAGATTAGGTTCTAGTAGTAAGGATATGAAAGAAATGAAATTTCTATTTTTGGAATGTTAGGTTTGATAAAAATTAAAAGTTAATTATTTTTAAAAGTCTAGTAAATTGTGTTTACGCAAAAAGGTATGCGCAAATAAGCTTAGGTTTTTATAAAAACTTAAGGTAATGTTAATAATTAAGTAATTAATTAATAAATAAATAAATAAAAATAGGGTTCAGTTCTCAACCGGATTAATGGGACTGCGTTGGGATGGAGTGTACTCCTCATAGGTCACTGAACACCTTGATCGATTAGTTGGCCTTAAAGGGAATTCAAGTCACTGATGAACTTCAGTGAGTTCACTCTTCAGTGAGTAACTCTGGACTAGAGGATATTTATCAGTCTGATGGCTTCGATTGTAAGCTGAAGGATACCATCAGGGAGTAATCCATCAGAGGAAGTATCCTCAGCGGATTAACTCATCAGTGAGTTGGTTTACAGTTTTGAAACTTTCAGGAGGATATGCTTCTCAATGGGCTAGCTGATGGTTCAGGACACTGAATGAATGACACGCTGGAATGAATTCAATGACTTGTAACTGATTTAACCGTTTCGTATGGTAAGTTACAATCACATTTAATGACCACGATTAATATGGTCATGTAACCACTATTCTTGAAATCAAGGAGGCTATTTATGGATGAGATTATATTCTATATTTCTGGTAAATCTTTGACTTAGGGGTTTTGAGTATTCTCCTACTAAATATGAGAATACAAATTCATTGTGACGAATGTGTGAAAACATACGACAAAAAAACGTAAACACTTAGAACGAAATGGTTCTTGATTTTGTGCCTAGAACAGAACACAATTGGTTTTATTCACAAGGAGTTTTTTGTGATACCCACGGCATAGGTCGATTCGAATAATCTTCTTTGATAAGTGATTACTCGACTTCAAAGTGATATCCGGTAAACATCTTTGTTCATAGACTAGGTCTTTGATTATCTTAACCTTAAACTGAGACACAAGAAGATCCAACACCAAACACACCCTTAAAGATAACTGTCATCTAGAGTGTATTTTTCTCTCGCTCTTTGTATTATGTAATAAAAACGTTTCGCCCCACCCCCCCCCCCCCCTATAAAGTACCCATGTTTACCATGATACTTTTGAATTCAATAATTCACAGGATCTAATATTTATATAAGAGTAGAATACAAAATACATCTCTGTGGTTTGCAGTTGCTCACACAATACATCTCTGTCAGAAACTTTGGCAATTTACATCCTCCGTTAGGCAAACGTTAGACATAATACATCCCTGAAGACGAACGATGCTAATATTTTTTTGTTATCTTCTGACGAGGGATATATTGTGTGAGAAAACCACAGGGATGTATTTTGTAAATATTTTATTTTTTATTTTTATTTTATTTTATTTTATTACTTATTTTATTTTTTTATTTTTTGTTTTATTTTTATTTTTTGTTTTTTAAATTATTATTATTATTATTACTATTGGCCGTTTTTTATATTTTTTTATATTATTAATATTGTTTATTTTGTTTTTTATCTGTTTGGTACGTTTGTTTCGTTTTTGTCCGTTTTTGTCCGACGTTATTATACGTTTTCATATGCTTTCATCCGCTTTTATCACTTTAATTATGTTTTTTGTAAATTTTTATACGATTTTATACGTGTTTGTACGTTTTGGTACGTTTCTATAAGTTTTTTTATCCATTTTTGTACTTTTTTCTGATTTGTCCGCTTTTGTACGTTTTCATCAGTATTTATTATCAGTTTTTATCCGTTTTTATACGTTTTCATCCGTAGAAAAACAAAATGTATCAAAAAGTATTAAAACGTATGAAAAAGTACAAAAACGAAAAAACAATGTACAAAAACGTAAAAAAAACGTAAAACGTACAAAAACAGAAAAACGTACATAAAAAACGTTTTGTACGTTTTTGTGGGTTTTTTCATTTTTGTAAGTTTTACGTTTTCTTACGTTTTTTGTCACACCCCCAAACGGGGCCTGGACGGAATCACTTGTCCGGGGGCGTGACGTCATAATATTCATCACACAAGATACAAAGAACGACCTCTAAGGGTACGTTTAAAAATTCAACATTGTTGCATTAAATAAAATAGTTAAAGTTTTACATAAGTTTTTAGATAATATGCGGAAGCGAATAAAAGGTTTCCAATGAGTTGACACGTATGTTAACATGGATAATAATAAACTCTTGACAAACTCGGTCAATGAAAGGCCAACACATAAAGCAAGTAAGACTCCACATAAAGCACCTGAGAAAAACATGCTAAAACGTCAAAATAAAGTTGGTGAATTCATAGGTTGATAATTTAGTATTAAAAGCGGACCACAAGTTCACAGTACGCATGTGACAGTTATAACAAATACAACTTCACATAAAAAGTATTTACTATTGCACTAAGCTCATGACACCGATGCTTGACACCGAAGCTCAATTTAAAGTAGTATATTATATGCCAAACAAAAAAATAACTGCCCTAGAGGTATCTGACCAAGATCACCTAGTGAAATATATCCATTTTTTGTGTCTCCCGAATCTAGTAAGCGATGCTTACCCGGATAGGGATAATTAGTGCCAAATAGACCTGTTTACAATATTCGCGCTCACTTAACCAATCCATCGGTTAAGAAATTAACGATTCATGATAATTCGGGCATTAGTGGTCTATTCGCAACTTAGGCAACACGTAATAAGGAAACGGTAATGTTAAGTAACTGTGTCCATAGTTTAAAAACAAGCAATGTTTCTCACCCCAAAGTAGTAAGGTAAAATAGTAAAACGTGGGGGCTATGAACTCACCTTAAGCAAATGGTGAGATAATAATCAACGAAGAGATATAATGCCAAGAGGTCCTACTCGCGACCTAAATCAATGACGCGTCTTAAGAAAACGAAAAGTATACGAAACTTGTACGAAACGTTTATAAGAGAAAAAAGACATCCATGTGTGTTTGTGCTTTGGCTTAAATAACAAAATGCGACTAAATAAAATTATAGAGTTTTTCATTAAGTTTCGGCGTTTAACCGAAAATTATCATTTTTAGTAAGTTTCTATTTTAGGAAAGTTTTTAGTTTTGGGACGTTAAAACTATCTCCTATATTTGCTAAATCCATATTTCCATAAACGCACTAGTGAAACCTAAACGTTTAACTTCCATGTCTACCTTGCTAATATTCACTAAACTTACTAATTTTAGAAACCTTAACGCTTTCCCTAAAATATGTTAACGACGTTTCTAATGATCCTAATTAATATATATGTATTACTGTATGTTTCGCTAATGTTTTAAAAGCTCAAATCATCCCGAAAGTGTCCGAAAACCTATTTTACTATTCACATCAGC